>CM076252.1:10813814-11053814 GCA_038380765.1 Odontothrips loti
ATGTGTTCTGTAGAATGAAGTATTATGGCACGGGATATCTTTTAACTGAATTTCTCAACTGGATCAGAAAAAGACACTTTGTCTTGTCTGTTCCCCCAGCCTGAGTTGAACCTCTAGTCGTGCTGCAGATGATATCTGTCCTTGGAAGCAAGCCGTGCCTTGCCATTTCCTGTAGAACAGTAAATCATGCTCTCCGCTTCACAGATTTCTCCTGCAGTACATGTCCATTTAGTGCGATTTAATTTGTTTGAATGTTTCATGTTTTGGTATTGTGTTTGACCACATTTTGAAGAGCTGTTAAAAACTTTATTTTGTTACACCATCATTTTCTCCACAATACTAAAATGATTTTTTTACATGTTGTCACATTTTCAAAGAGGTTACTGCAAGTACTAGTGAGAAATTTGTCCTTTCAGAATTTAAAAGTGATTTGTGTTTGGAGTGTAGGGCAGTTACCAGATGTCCTGTTGGAATTGTGAGATGGGAAAACCATAGGATGTATTTAAGAATGACTTTTTCTCTAGGAAATTAGGTAGTTTATGTAGAAAAGTAGGAAAGAAGCTTCTTGTTCATTTTTTCAGTTCAAGAACAAATTATGTGAAATGCCTGATTTCAATTTTCTTTTTTAGGAAAGTTCCTTGTAAATATTGTATTGAACCCCATTGATGGTGTAGAGATTTGAACAAATGGTTTTAAAGAGTGATGTGTAAAATTGGTGCATTCCAGTCTTCCCATTGTAAAAAAAAATATATAATGTCTACTGAAAATTCAGAGCTGATATGTTTTGAATGAAAATGGTTGTTTGTATGAGTACCATTTTCAGTACCGTGACAAAGATTAGATTTTAGTGAGTGACTGATTTCCAGTATGACTTTGTTGTATGAAGCTGAGCCATAATAATTCAATCTTTGCTATGACTACAAGGGGAGGGCGTGTGTGCAAAAGCTGAGAGAACAATTTTGTGAAGAATGAAAGTAGTGTAATTTAAGTTGTGTGATGAGCTGTGCGTAAGTGTGACTGAACAAATGTTGCTGCAAGATATGTGCTCAGAGTTTCTTGTTGTTGTTTTTTTTTTCAACTGCTCTTACTTCCTCATGGTTAAATACTTCTTTTTTTAATTATTGCCAAAAATTCTTTTTATTAATTGCCAGTCAATCTGGCATGCAACTATGATGTTTATTTATTGAAGATTTGAGTTGCTTGTTTTGTACAGCTGGACAAGTTAGACTGGAAGTACATAGAAAAGTAAGAAGTACTGAACATCGTGTAGTTTGGTGGTCAGAGGAAGAAGATGACTGAGAGCTTTTATAAAGTTTTGCGACACTGTAATATTTATGTAGACAAACACAGTGTGACTTCTATCCTCTCCACAAATCAAAATTTTTGCCATAAACGTTATTTATCATTAAATGAGTAAGTGTAACATAGTTACTAAGTTATGGACTTCCAGACCTTATACATCCAAAGAATACCCAGCTAATATTTGTTAATGATTTATCAAGTTTTCACTCTTCCTTCCTTTTCTGTCAGTAGAATTTAGTTTTTATGTTCTTTCCCTTCTACCTTATTACTTTGAAGCTATTTAATTATGCGTTAATTTTGTACAAAATGTTTTTTTTTTTTAAATGATCTATAAATTTTGAAATTTTAGATTGAGACCTCTATCAAAAGCACTTATGAACTATAGCAAAGATCTGTAAATATTGTAGATTTCATCTTTTTCTACTTGATTTTCCCCTTCTACTGTTTTAAAGGATTCTTTTTTCCAATTTCTATCAAGCTATCATTGAGTGATCACTGATCAACACAATTACTGGCATTTAAATGATGGTTTCCTTTTTTTTTTTTCTTCCTTGGGGCTTGACATCAGATTGAGCGGCCCTGTTAACAAGAAGCTCTGGTCACTGAAAAAGAATTCCCGATTATGATGAGTAAATCTGAATTGAGTGCGATTAGTGTGATTGTAGAGAGAGAAAGAAAGAATGACTGAAAAGTGGAATTGTTGAGATTTGTCTGTAGCTGTAGATCTTAATTAGATTCCTTCTCTTTTATGCGCAGTGAAGCAGAATGAAGCTTTTCATTCATTCATTTCACCATTCATTGATTCATTAATTCATAAATCCATTCATTAATTGAAGACATTAAAAGTTAAACTCTTTCAACGAGTGTTTTTCTGGATGCAAATCCATTAAAATAAAAAAAATGTGAAATATCTGTGTCCTTTTTTCCCTGTTTAAACCTTGACTCCTATCCAACTAGGTACCCAGAGATTGTTGGATACTTTCAAGCAATACACATTTTTGCAGTAATCTAAGCATGGTCAACCTTGCTATTTCATTTCAAAATTTAGACACCATCTCACACTTCAGAACCAAAACTAACGCTAAAACTGAAATCAATGAGAAAAAGAAAACTGACCGAACTGACAGAAGCCTTTAATAAAATGTGTCGGAGTTTTGGGCACGGTAGAACTTTGCCTGTGCGCACTCCGGTCTTCCCTCGAACATGGCACAGAGTGGACTGACCCAGGCGCCCGGGCTGTGCAGTTTGACACAATCAGGGAAGGGAAGAGGAAGAGAGGGGCGGAGGATAGAGTGGAAGAGAGAGAGAGGGGGGGGGGGGCTTTTTTGCAGCGTCACTGCCGTTGCGCGGACCTCACCTCGCGGCCAGGACGACGGATATCACGGGGCCCTCCACGCTTTTTCTGCTGTTAAAGGCTGCATAATTGTTTGGACGTGCGTGCAGCCTTTCGGTACCCCCCCCCCCCCCCCCATCATTGCCCTCGTCTCAATCCTCCCCTCCCCCGCCTCGGCTACATCCACATGCAAAACTGGAATAGCATCATCCATGACAGCAAATCTTAGGGAGGGATCGGACTGAGTCTGGACACTATACACATTATACACATTGTGGGTACTGATTCCCGCGTCACCCAAGGCCGCGATGCCGCCAGCAGCGCTCGGCAGGACACGGACAGGAGCGCATCCTAGCGCTGCTGTTGGCCGTCCGCACAGCAGTTGCGGGGTTTTTCCCGGGACAGGTGGTGTGTTCTGGACCAGGACGCCGCGGGCTTCGGGCCTAGGTCGGACCAAGCCAGACCGGACACAAGGCCGAGCGGGGCAGGCGGTTCGGAGGCCCGGAGGCCCGGGGCCCCCCGAGAGGAAAGCGTTTCCAAGTGAGGTCGTCGTCTTCCCTTCCCTCGCCTAACCATCCCCGGCCGGCCCGGCCATCCCTCCCCATCCTCCCCTCTACTCTTCCCGCCGCGGGGGCCGCGGGGCCCAACGTCCTGCAGATGCTTCTGGTCGTATAAATGTGGCGGGAGGACCGACGGAAGGCATCAGTTCACCATGAGGATCTCTCACCTCCTCATCACCGTGCTCGGGTTGCTCGCCGGTCTGGGAGGCCTGTGCCTGGCCAGGGCGCCGGGCCACCAGGCCAGCCTGCAGGACATCATGCGGACCGACGTGCAGGACACGATGCAGGGCCTGCTGCAGGACACCCAGGACAGGATGGCGAGCCTGCAGGCCGCCGAAGACGACTATGACCCCGCCGGCGAACGCTCCCGGAGGAGCATCGAGCTGGAGGACATGCAGGAGGCGGAGCAGGAGGACGAGGACGACACCGAGGAAGCCGACGACGACGGCGGTCGTTCCAGGCGAAGCGTCGACTCGATGGACCTCCAGGACACGGAGCACGACGACGAAGACGACGTAGACGACGTGGAGGACGATGCCGACGGCGGCCGTGCCCGCAGGAGCATCACCGACCTCCAGGACGCTCAGGATTACGACGACGAGGAGGATGACGACGTCGGCGTCGAACTGTACCGGACCCGAAGGAGCGTCGACGGCGCCCTGTCCCAGGACCTTCAGACGGCGGCCAGCCACCACGAGAAGGGCGGCGGAAAGAAGTACAAGGAGGACCACTACGCGAAGAAGGGCAAGAAGGGCCACAAGGGGCATAAGGAGAAGAAGTACTGGGACGCGGCCGAGAAGGGCAAGCACGGCAAGAAGCATAAGGAGGCGCACTACGCCAAGAAGGGCGCGCACAAGAAGGGCTTCCACGACTCGGCCAAGAAGTACGGCAAGAAGCACGAGTCCGAGAAGGGCCACAAGGGCGAGAAGTTCCACCACAAGAAGGGCCACAAGAAGGGCCACAAGGTCAAGGGTGAGTACAGCTAACTTTACGCATTTCATTTTTGTCTCATTCTTGGGTTTCGTGTGATTCTAATCTGACCTCTGTTTCTCCTCCGACAGGCTACCACAAGAAGCACCACAAGGACGACTTCCAGAAGAAGAAGAAGTTCTGGGACAAGGCGCACAAGACCGGCAAGCACAAGAAGTACGGCCAGGAGCACTCTCACCACCAGAGCAAGGAGGGCAAGCACAAGAAGGGCAAGCACCACCACTCCGGCTACAAGGAAGCGCACAAGGGCAAGAAGGGCCAGAGCAAGAAGGGCCACCACGACCACGAGGACAAGAAGTGGAAGGGCAAGAAGGGCAGCGACAAGCACCACGCCCACAAGGAGAGCTACGGTAAGAAGGGAGGTAAGAAGTCCGGCAAGAAGTGGGGCTACAAGGAGAAGCACTAACAGAACATGTGCCCATGCGCTGCGGTGTGTAAGTGACACTTGTTTCTCTCATGATAAGTCCTTTCCCTCTCGCCAAAAATTATAGTAAATTGATAAGAAAGGGCGCCAGCTTTAGCGGCCTGCTATTACTTTATCTTAATTGATTATTATTCTCTTCTTTCCCTTTTTGTTGATTAAATGAGATACTTATTTGTGATAGTAGTAGGGATTTCACTGTAGTTTTTTCTCTAGTCATCGAGGCATTCAAATGTGAGTCTTGTGTTGTCTGTTATGCTACGAGTTAAGTTGCCATTATCGGCTTGTTTTTTTGTTGTTATTTGTGTGTTGTGTTTGTGATCGTGGTATTTGCGTGTTCTATTTATTATTTGAGAATAAAACTCCCCATTTTGTACATCGTGAATTCTTTACTGCCTTTACACCCGTCACAGTAGAGCGGTGGTCATAGGACCCGACCTCGAGGATGAGTCGCATACATAGACCGCCAGTGTCAAAGTGCCTCTCGATAGGTCAGGAGCCGTTTTCGAATTGAGACTCTTGCATGCATGCACGCACCAGCGCAGCTCAACAACAAAAACAAAAGTCTTGCAAATCAATTTGAATCGGCAAGAGCGGTTGCTGCCGCCGTGCCGCGCCGTCACACCCTTGGGGAGTAGCGGCTGCCAGCAGGGACCAGTGGGGACCAGCGGCCGCCGTGTCCTGTTGTATTGCGAGCCGAAAACCGATCTCTGCCGTCCAAGTTGTCAATTTTCAAAGCGCAGAGATGTTCTATAATGGAAGTCATGATACATCTCTGGCAGAAAAAAGAATGACTTTTTGTATCCTCTATCAATGCAACTTTTCCGGTTCAAATTTATTTCCCTGATTTTACACATTATTTTCAAATCTGAGTTGAAACATACCATGTCACCTGGGAAAGGGGTTGGAATGAAAATGGGAGACGCAATATTGGATATACTAATAGTAACTTTATTCCCTTAGAATTATTTATATGGGTGTGGCACGTGGACAGTGCCGACTGACTAGATTTACTGGTGCCAACCGCACCATCCCACCTGCGCAAGCAGCCGCGTCGGGGCCGACGCTTAGTGTTTCTTTTTCTTCTTGTAGCCCCACTTCTTCCCCTTCTTCTTGCCGCCCTTCTTCTTGTAGCTCTTCTTCTTGGAGTGCTTCTTCTTCTTGCCCTTCTTCCCCTTCCACTTCTTGCTCTTCTTGTCGTGGTGCCCCTTCTTCTTCTTGCCCTTCTTGCTCTTCTTTTTCTTGTGGTAGGCCGACTTGTGGTGCTTGCCCTTCTTGTGCTTGCCCTTCTTTGACATGTGGTGCTTGTGCTTCTTGCCGTACTTCTTATGCTTGCCCTTCTTGTGCTTCTTATCCCAGAACTTGTGCTTCTTCTTGTAGTTGTCCTTGTGGATCTTCTTGTGGTACCCTGCAACAAAAAGAGACACAACAAATATGTAACTTACTCAGTCACAGTATTTCCGACCCCTCGCAGCAGCCCCGCGACAGCCGTGCGATACCGTCCCGCCAGACACCGGTGCCTGCGTGTTGCCTACCCGCCGGGCGCCCTCCGCCCGCGCCCTCCGCCCGCGCCCGCGCCCGCGGCGGACCGCTTGGCATCGCCTTTCTCCGCATATTCTCACTGCTCACCTTTCATTTTCTTTCCTTTCTTGTGGCCCTTCTTCTTGTGGTACTTCTTGGCCTTGTGACCCTTGGACGATTTCTTCTTCTTGCCGTACTTCTTCTTCTTGTCCATGTGCTTCTTCATCTTCTTCCCCTTTTTGGCGTAGTGCGACTTTTTCTTCTTCTTCTTGTGTTTGCCCTTCTTCTTCTTACTCCAGTACTTTTTCTTCTTATGCGACTTCTTTCCCTTTTTGCCCTGCGAATATGGACAGAGAAGAAAAAGAGATTAGATACAGCCGTGTTTCACTGTCCCGGTGCACGTAGTCGAGGGCCACTCACCTTCTTCATCTTCTTGGAGCTCTTGTGCTTCTTGCCGCCGCCCTTCTTGTACTTCTTCTTGCTAGCCGCCATGGCCATGTCTGCGGGTGCGGCCATGGCGTGGCGCGCGGCCCTCGGCGGGGGCGGTGCGGCGCCGTCGGGCTCCGACTCCGGCCCGGAGTCCCCGGGGTCGCCGCGTTGCGCCCACATCAAGACCGGCAGCATCGTGGCGGCGGCCGCCGAGTTCAGCTGCACAGAAAGCGGTACGAAAGTATAAAGTCGGCACTCGGGACTCGAGCCAGGACCCTGCCGTCGTGGTGGCGTACCTGCGCCGCGGTGCCGTTGATGGTCTTGTCCGTGGCGTTGACGGTCGAGTCGGCGGTGCCGGGGCCCTCGATGACGCCCCACCCCCAGCCCCCCGCCGCCGACGGCATGGAGACTGCGACGCGCGCACGGGCGCCGAGAGCCAGCGACAGCAGGACGCCGGCCACCAACAGCGGCCGGGGACATCCCGGCCGACGCCGGCCCCGGGGGCGGTCCGGGGGCCCACGGGGGGCCGGACCCCCGCCGTCGTCGTGGGGACGGAGGCCCAGCCCCTGTCCCGGTCGCTGAGCTGTCATGAGCACTGCCGACCTGACGGCCTCGCGTCCCTATTTATGCTCCTGGACCTGGTCTCGCTCCAGCACCGCCGCGGCCCCACCCGCCCAGCGCAGCCAGCGCCCGCAAAAAGCAAACGCCGGCGTTAGTTTGTCAACAACGGCCGGCCGGCCGGGGGCTGACGGGGGCGCGGCGGGGGCGGGGCGGGGCGGGGCGCGGCTGATCGGCGGCTACTGTGTGGCCGGACTACACAGCCAAGGCTTGCAATGCGCCGTGTTCCGGTCATGGGACGTTTCCTCACGCACGAGTGTTCGCGACCGGCGGGCCCGTAATCACTCACTGATCACTTCCTTCAGTTTAATCATCGGTGACCCATATGATACTAGTCTGCCCAAAGGCCAATCGCGGGTGATAGTCTGCCCAAAGGCCAATCGCGGGTGAATTTGTGTCACGTGTTTCGCTCGCTTGATTGTAATTAATCAATAAATATTCAAGAACATTCTAGATACATATTACAAGAACAATATTTCAGTTATCAGTTTCAATCATCGCGTATAAGGAACGTCACAGCTCATATGCACCCATAAGGCGGTCAGCAGGGGGCACACGGTCCCTCCCTGGGGCTGGGGCTGGTGTGCCCCCATAAGGTAGGGGAGTTTAAAAAAAATGTTTCGATTCTAGGTCAAAGAATCATTTAAAAATACCTTTTCGTACTATCAAAACAAAATCGAGGAATTAATGAAAAAAAGTGAACCTACGGCTCCCGGCTACCAAGGTTCGACACCGGGAAGCGCCGCTTACCACCAACGCTGACGCGTTAGTGTTCACGGTTATTTCGGAGTGCACACATGATGCCCGTTCTTTTGGTATATTTTACCCTCCGTTCTCAGTCGGTAAACTTGCAGAAAAAGTTTGACTCCGGCTGCTGTCGTAATGGCCAGGTTGCCCCTTCAATTCCCTTATTAAGCGGCGTGCAATGCGAAACATGGAAAAAAAAAAAAAAAAAATTAATGAAAATGCGCTCAGTTTAACATTTTAATAACTAGATTAGTACTGGGAACTATTATTCCAGCAGTGTTGATATGTCATTTTGTTTGGACCCTCGTAAGTGTCCTTTACTATCGAACCCCGGGTTTATGAGGGTTGCTGCCTACCCCTGTTTGATTGTGTTGAACTTGCTGTCACCGGCACTGCCTTCTCTCTGTACAAAGTTCTGGGCTTTGGACAGATACATAGTATACAAGCGCCTCAACTCCCGTGCCTGCATCAGGGCACCGCTGCACCGCTGCTGATAACCGTAATAACCGCGAGTTGTACCGAAAGTGCTGCGTCAGCGGCGACAATCCGATATGCGATCCGTTCTACAAATTAAAGGCACCAAAGTTGAGTAATTGTCTGCTCAGGGCTCCGCTGGCTCCGCTGGCTCCGCTGGCTGCGCGCGGAGGCGGCCTACTTCAGCCACCTTCAACCAAAACATGGCATGGCCACGTTCAAGTCGGTCGACTAGGCAGCCCGAATGCGGCGCTGTGGAGCGGGCTGCCTATCCGGGACTCGGACGGCGTTTGCGGCGGCCGCAGCGCGCGGCGACGGCTACGATGGGAGAGAGAGAGAGAGAGAGAGAGAGAGAGAGAGAGAGAGAGAGAGAGAGAGAGAGAGAGAGAGAGAGAGAGAGAGAGAGAGAGAGAGAGAGAGAGCAAGGGCAGGGTGACCGATGCCCCCGCATGCAGTGTGATGCTACCGCTTCTGTCGCTGCCACCACTACCTGTACTCCCCCGCCCACCGCCTCCGCTGGGGCCCTACCCCGCTACGCCCCCCCCCCCCTCACCCCTTCTCTTCCCCGCCGCCTCCTGCATCCTCCTGCTCCTCGGCCAGTGCGTCGTGTGGGAAAGATCAACAGCTGGAGTTCTCACAAAAGCGAAACCGCGCTCTGTCTCTCCTTCTCTCTCTTTCTCTCCCTCTCGTCGTTCGCCGGCTGGGGGGGGGGGGGGGGGACGGAGCAGACAGGAGGATATGGGTTCACGTGTGAGAGAGACGGAGAGAGAAGTGAGCGGCGAGCGGAGCAGAGAGGTGGAGCGAGAGGGGAGCGGGGCGGGGATCTGAGTCATGACTTGGTGGTTTACCGTGCTCCGTCGTGTGGTAGATTGGGTACTAGACCCGGCTAGATGTGACAAGTGGGACTTGGACTGTGCGGCATGTGGTTGGATGCGGGGAGTTTTGAAATAAAACGAAATCAGATTTGTTTTGAGAGATAATTTGTGTATATATATTTTCTTTCACGTCTTTTTTGCAGTCGTCTTCCGGCTTGACCGGTTTAATACACGAAAACCATGTAAAAACTATGAAACATACCCCCTCTTTCTCTCGTCACATTTGATCGAATGTGGTAACATAGTTACTCAGTTACAATACTCTCGGCCGTCGAGGCCAAGAAAATACATATATGTACACAGTTTTGATGCTAATAATAAAAATATACAGTAACACAGTCAGACTTAATTCTAAGAACTTATCCCCACGCCGGTGCCGAGTCTCGAGGATCTCTGGCGCAGCCGAACTGGGGGAAAGGTAAGGCACATTGAGTGATGCACTCTGCCTCCGGTACGCGGAGGCGTTCGACGTTGTCCTAGGCACACGCTTTTGTACATGTTATCGAGATCATTTGCCACCGACGCCCGCTCACCTCGAAGGGTGCACTCGATCGATATATCGACTCCGACGAAGTAAGGTGGGCGTGACGCGGCTTTCTCCTCCATAAATCACACTTATCACAAAATAGGTGGCTCACTTATTACATGTACAATTTAATGAAAGTGATGATTGTATTATATAAGGCACGAACTATTCTAACGAAAAACATTAAACAAAAAATTATTCTGTACAAATATTTAAAGCAATCGGTACAATCACAGACGTGTTTAGGGCAGGGTAAATACTATGAGGCACTTTGGCCTTATACTACTGGTAAAAAGGTATACTTTGTGTCTAAGTACTTCTTCATGGTACCAAATAATACCCATGAAAACCTCGAGGGAAAACTTCCCTCTCTTCCTGACTGACCGTCATTTCACAGAGATGCCCAGCCCTATAAAACTTAAGTTCTAAAAATAAAAATATATGGACACATTTTTATGCACAGTAATAAAAAAATCATCATCAGGTACGCCAGTGAAGTCAATTATAAACGAGAGAGCCGTTTTCAGGACAAAAATCAGGCAAGACTCGTATAGAAAAAAGGAAAACAAAAAGAAAGATCAGGAGGCCGGCCCGGCCAACCCGCGGCCGGAATAGGCAGCACGGGGCCTTACACTTGAGGTTCACCACGGCCTCCACATGTCCCCGTCCTTGTCTCCGGCCGCGTTGCCGGGGAGGGAAGAGCCCTGCATCGGCAGCGGCCTGGCTAGGGGCAGGAAGGCGGCGTGCGCGGCGTGGCCGAGGCCCCCCGTCCCCGTCGAGGTGGCCGGCGCCGACATGACGCTCAGGGTGTACCGGGGCACCTTGCAGGGTGGGCCGAGGCTGCCGTCGTCGGCGTCGGCCTCGGCCTCAGAGCTGTCCGAGCTGAAGCAGCGCTTGAGGGAGAAGTCGAGCACGCTGGAGGCGCGGGGGCCGGGGTGGGGGGCGCGCGGCGTGCCTCCGCCGACCTCCGCCGACGGCGGCTCCACCTTTACGGCCTCCAGCTTTACCTCCACGGAGGACGACGAGGAAGTGGGCGTGGTCAGCGAGTCGGCCCTGGGTCGGGTGCAGGCAGGCGAGGCCGACACGGACTCGGGCGTGGACGGCGTGGACGAGTCCGCCGCGACGCGTGACAGCTGCAGCGCCCTCGCCGACGACGGTGGGGTGTCGGGCGACGAGGACGCGGACCCGGACGCCGACGCGGTCCCCGACGCCGTCTCGCTGGCCGGTGGCGTCGCGGCCACCGAGCCCAGCCCGCTGAGTCCCCCCACCGCCGTGAAGGCGCTCACGTGCGGCGAGCTCTTTATCACGGGGGTGGACAGAACCGACGCGCTGCTGTCCGCGGCGGTCGGGGCTGCTGCTGCCGCCGCTGCAGGCGCGGTGGCGGTGGCGGGGGTGGTCGGGAAGAGCAGCCCCGCCGAGGACAGCTGGCCCGAGTTGGGCAGCAGCAGCGCCAGCTCCCCCGTCGGCAGGCGGCTGGGGATCAGCTGAAGGCTCTGCAGGCTCTGCAAGCTCTGCAGGCTCTGCACCCGGGAGGACACGTTGCTGTTGTTGTTGATGTCGCCCAGCTGCTGCTGCACCTGCTGCAGCACGCTAGCGGACGCCGCCTGGCCGAGGCCGGCGCCGAGACCTCCGAGGCCGGCTCCGACACCACCGAGGCCGCCGCCGTGGCCGCCGAGCCCCTGGCCGAGGCCCTGGCCGAGCCCCGGGAAGGAGAAGGGCGCGATCTGCTGCAGGCCCTGCACGCAGCCGGAGAGGTGCGCCACCAGCCGCTGCCGCACCGCAGTGTCCAGGCCCTCCATGCGGGACACGTAGCGGCTCACCTCCGTGGCGCACTCGTTGAAGCCCGCCTTGAACTTGTGCAGGGTGTGCGGGTCCGCCGACACGGCCTGCGACAGCTGCTGCCTCTGCACGTTCTGGAGGTGCTTCACCGTCATCTCCAGGATGTCTGCCTTCTCCAGCTTGGAGTGGCGGGCCGGCTGGAAGAACAAACAGTATTCTCCGTTATGACTTTGTCCTCAGATAAATGAGAGTGAAAGTGGAACGGTTTCCGGCTGTAATATGACACTTACGTCCTTCTTCATGGCGTCGAGGATGAGGGACTTGAGCTCATTCAGGCAGTGGTTGATCCGCGCCCGCCGCCTCTTCTCCATGATCGGCTTGTTGCTCTGCGAACAGAAAGGGAAGGACGCCCGGTGAGAAAAGAGACGAAAAGAAAAGATGCGTGGACAGTGCGTTTTATGCGACTCGACTGGTGGGAGTGGAGCGAACCGGACAGCCCCGGGCCCTGGGCACTGCCTTGGCTGCCGTTCCCACAAAACTGCATCCCTTCCGAGCTGATCCGATTCCAACATACTCAGCAATGTCAGTTCACACCGACAGCTCGATAAGGGGCCGGTCAGGAACCTCTCCCTCAGTATCGCAGAGAAAAGGGAAAAAAATAGCAAGGCTTGCGTGCGAAAAGCAGTGTTTGTGGCTGTGCCGCAGCCGCAGGCAGCCGCAGGTGCCAGCGGAGCCATTCTGTGTGTCACTCTATTATCGACTGCACCCGTTTGGGACCACCAACCTAACCAAAGCAAACTGCGGTTGCGGCTGGCCAACATGCTGCGGTAGCAGCAGCAGCAGCAGCAGCAGCAGCAGCAGCAGCAGCAGCAGCAGTAGCAGCAGCAGAGCCCTTGAGAACGTCGCCCCCAGCCTGTTGCTATTCATCAGCAGGGGTCGTGGGACGCGGCCGGCCAAATCCCCCGGCGGAGGCCAAGAGGCACGCAAGCACGCACCTGAGCACCACCACCAACAGCATCACCCAGATCAAACTTGTGTGTCGCCAATCCCTCCCTCCTCTGTCAACACGATCAGCTCCGCGCGCTGCCTGCGCGGTGGGTGTCCTGGTGCGTGCGTGTGAGTGTGTGTGCGTGTGTGTGTGTGTGTGTTCACTAATTACGAGCCCCGGATACGGCGCGGAATAAACAGACCACGACCGGCCTACTGAATTTAAACATTTGCCATATACACGGCGGCGGCGAAAAGAAGGGCAGATAATTCATGGCAAATATAAACAGAGCGCGCATGCGGCGTTCCCACAAGACAGAGGACCTGCTGGACTCGCCAGCGGCAGACCTGTTTGTCACCCACCTACTCGCACACGAGAAAACGACCCCCCCCCCCCCCCCCCCCCCCCAAACAACCTGTTACTTCACTGCCGCCCTTTCACCCCGCCCGGCGCGGCACGGCGAGGGATGTTAGAAAGAAAAACTTTGTGCGGAGAGCGAAAGGAGAGAGAGAGAGAGAGAGAGAGAGAGAGAGAGAGAGAGAGAGAGAGAGAGAGAGAGAAGACATAATGATGTGGGTGAGGTGAGCGGCCACGCCACGCCGTGTCGGCACCGCCAAAGGCACCCGATGATGCCCCGCGGAGGACCCCCCCCCCCTTCCCCTCCCGCCGGGTCAGGAGGAACAGGTCCACCGGCGTGTGAATGCGGGAGGATACAGCAACGGATTCCCGTCCCGTCCCGACCGGCATGCAGCAGGTACTGGGGTGGGGCCACCGGGGGGCTCAAGGGGCAAAGGGGGCTCCACACACACACACACACACACACATCACAGCCAAATCGCAAAAGGAAATTGAGCTCGAAGACGGAACACAATGAAGGTGATTATGATCTCTTCTTTCATATGGGCTTGGGCTTTTTTTCGTGCGTGCGTGTGTGTGCCTATGCGTGTGTGTGTGTGTGTGTGTGTTGCTCCGTTTTAAGTGAAAATATCACAAGGCCGCCGCCGCCGCTATAACGTGAGGTGGCTGCAGAAGGGATGCGGCAGGTTGGAGAACGGTACGGTCCATTTGTGGGAGATTTTTTGTAAGATGAGGAGGAGTAGGAGGGGCTGCAGGTTTGTTTGGGGACCATCCCTTTCCAGGTCGATGCCATGATGAATGCGACTGTCTCACACACCCACACACCCACCCACACACACACACACATCTGTGGTGACACGGCCATGGCCAGGGTGTCGTGTAGTGTCGCCTCAACTGATACGAGTGTAATTTAGTTCCAGCAGCCAGCAGTTGCGAGGTTTCAAATCGGGGCCCCTGCTGCCGTCTCGTGGAAGCAGGAGAGACCCTCATCGTAAATCCCACGCCCCCACGCCGCCCCCACGCCGCCCCCGGTGGTTGTTTGGCGGTGGGCCCCGCCCCCGGCTTCCCTTGCGGCTGTCCGCGCCACGCACAGCGGAACTCTTCAACAGGTGGATGAGCGGGCCGAGTGACGGAAAGGAAAGGAGTAAAAGCTTCCCCCTCCCTCTCCCCCTCCCAACTCATTAGAATGGAGTGAGGCAGCGGGGGCAGCGGTGGCGTTGGTTTCCGATCCGGCCGCCTTTTGACCTCCGAGCAGTGCGCAGGGGGCATTTCCGGTGGCGGTAGCAAAAGAGGATAGTGGTTTCCAATGAGACTTGGGAACGGAACTCGAAGAGCGAAATCTCTTCCAGATTGGAACCTCTCGAGGGTTGGTATGAGAAACTTGTATGACATTATAAGTGAATCTGGAGGTTCTTTCCCATATTTGGAACGGCCCTTGTGCATCAACATATTTTTCAAACCGGCTCTCGAGAGTTTCCGGTCCAAGATTCATCGGAAACTTCTATTGAGAGTGGCTGTGACGCAGCATGGGCATGGCATCGGTGCTCACCTTGAGTCACACAGTCACGAGCCCTCACTGTTTTGCTCAAGCGGTGTAACTAACTGCATGCATCAGGCAATGATTCGTCAGGATTGTCGGGGCGGGGCGGGGCGGACAGGTCAGAGAGCGGCGATGCCTGCTCAGATCATCATCAGGGCTCCGACACTGCCCCCCCCCCCCCCCCCCCCTCCCCCTCCCCCACTTCCCGCTCGCGGTCACGGCGGGCGGCCCCCTCGAGTGTGGGAACCCAGGAGAGCTCCCCCCCCCCTCCTACCCTCCCCCGCGTCGCCTACGGGGCTCTTGACTCCCTCTCACTGTGCCTCTCTCTCTCTCTCTCTCTCTCTCTCTCTCTCTCTCTCTCTCTCTCTCTCTCTCTCTCTCTCTCTCTCTCTCTCTCTCTCTCCACCGCAACGTCAAGGTCGTGTGACCCCAGACGCGGCGCCGCGACGCAGGCCCTCTGAGGAAGGGAAGGCGTCCGTAACATAATGCAGAAGATCAACTCCCCGCCGGAGACACAAATACAACTCTAAAAACAATGATTTCTCGCCCTGTTTTCGCTTCATGTTAGGAGGCAGGCCCAACATTAACCAAATCTAAAATTTCCCTGAATTTCAGTACCCTTGGGATGACTGTTTATCTCTGGCATTCTCTTGCCGATTTTATATCGTCAAGCCGCAAAAAGGAACGTATACCATCAATTTAGTACGAAATAGAGTACTCTGGAGAAGCTCGAAACGGAAGTCAGAAGTCGTAACGAAGAAGAAAAACGCAGAAGAAGCATGAGAAATCACGTTTTCAAAGGCCCGTTCTTCTTTTAAAAAAATCACTCGATTTCTCATTCTTTGTCAGCGCTCTTGTTCCTCTTTGCGACTTCTTACTTCCGTGTCGGGCGCCTCTCCGGAGTGTACTCTATCCCCGGAAGACAACTGGACTTACCCGTCTTTGCTCCGCCTTGGACATGGGCTGTCCTCCGAGGCCCATGTCGTGTCCCATGTCGAGGCCCATGTCATGGCCCATGTCGAGGCCCATGTCATGTCCGAGGCCGTGGCCGCTGCCGTACTCCATGTCGTAGTCGTCGCACTCATTGTCACTGATCGGCATGGTGACGCCTCGGCGCACGGCATATGCCTTGACGCGCACCGTATCACGCTGTCACTGCCACGCTATCACTGCCACCACCGCTATCGCTGTCACTATCACTATCACTGACGTCCTGGTCGTCGTCAGCTGACGGCCGGTCCTGGAGCAGCGGCTACGCAGCACGCTCCCGCATCCATCCGCACCGCTCCAGCGCTACACGTTGACTGGCTCCTGGAGGGGTCCGTGTGTCCGGGCCGGGCCGGGTCCTCCTCCCCTCAGCCCGGCGGCCAACGCACCCCTTCGCCCCCCACCACCACCACCGCCGCCGCCGCCGCCACCGCGCCGCTTCGTGTGTGTGTGTGTGTGTGTGTTCATTCCGATACACATCAGCCGGACCTCTCCTCATTTTCCCACACCTTCTCCCTCCACTCCCTAACCAGAGTGCATTCCCCCACCCGGGCCTCCCCGCCCCCCGCCGCTCCCCGCCTGCTCCTCACCCCTTGCCCCCCACCCCCCTCTCGCTCCTCTCTCATCCGCGCCGCTCTCTTTCGCCTCTTCTTTCGCTCTCTCCGTCTCCCTCTGTGCCCGTGTCCTCTCTGCAAACAGTCCCACGGTGTGCGCCCTGCCCGCCCGGCCCGGCCCGCGTCCCTTTCGCCGGTGTTTCGTCACCGCGACATACTCCTCCTTTCTGCTGCACACCCCGTTTGCCTCATTCCACAGTGAACAATACGCTCCGCCTCGTACCCGGGCCCAAACTCTGCAGTGGGCGTGATTCTGCGAGCAGGACGGAGGTGCTCCCTAGAGACGTGAATTTCTAGAAAAATCTTAAAAAAATGACTGAAATATTTTTGAGCATTTTTCGATTGGTTGCGACACATTTATTACGGCCAATACATTCACAGCTCGTTGATAAGTTTTAGTAATTTTTTTCATTTTGAAATTTTGCGATAGAAAATTCATACATTCCTTTTTGCATCTCTGGTTGCATTAACCCCACGTCCCGATCGTGACGGAGTGGACGCGGCCGGTCGTCCGCCCCACCCCCGGGCCCGGGCTGTGGCGGGCACAAGGGCCGGGCCGGACCCAGGGCCGAGCGCCCCCGGGACAAGGCCAGCCAAGGCCGCGCAGCCGCGCACCGCCTGCCAATGCCGAGGCTTCGCTCGCGCCCTGACCTCGCGGTCGCGGCCTTCCCGCCCTCGTCCTACCGACAGCCGACGGCAGCGCGGCGACACGATCGCATTATCCGACCGCATCGCCGAGGACCAAATGACCCCCGCCATGCCGCCAGCAGCCCGCCCCGTGCCACACCCACTTGCTGGCGGGCGGGGGCCCCATGCATGGCCCATGGGCCCCAGGCGTGGCGCACGGCGCGCGCGGGGCGCCTCATATGGCATTTAGTCAGCAATGCAAAGCGGTCGGCCCCGGAATGCCCCGGCCTCCCCGGCCCGGAGCCGAGCTGCCCGGAGGCACCGGAGCCCCCTCACGCACCCCCCCGGGGAGGAGAGACGCGTCGAAATCGGACGAGACGGGGACGGGCATTCCTTCGGTTCTCGAGCCGTAATAATGCGTCTCTTCACTGGAATGGTCCCACCTCGCCTATAAGACTCAGGCAGGGCGTGGGAGCTCGGAGTCGGGCCCTGGCCGCACCAGCCGCACCGCACCGCACGGCACTGGCGGCAGCCCCCCAGCCCGGCCCCAGTACCCAGTACCCGCTACCTACTGCCACACGTCACAACTTCGGAGGGATACAGGGGATAAATGGCTTCCCGAAACGCCTTGTGAAGCTGTGGCGTGTGTGTGTGCGTGTGTGTGTGTGTGTGTGTGTGTGTGTAAAGGGGGGGGGGGGTCTATGAGTAATGAAATCACCGGAAAGCCTGCTCCCGACCGAGTGCACGCTGCTCGCTGCTCTGTCACACTTCCTACTGCCGGCCGGGAAAAATGAGACTCACCATCCGATCGGCCCCGTGTACGAGCTAGAGAGAGAGAGAGAGAGAGAGAGAGAGAGAGAGAGAGAGAGAGAGAGAGAGAGAGAGAGAGAGAGAGAGAGAGAGAGAGACAGACAGACAGACAGACAGAGACAGACAGACAGACAGACAGACAGACAGAGACAGAGACACAGAGACAGAGAGACAGAGATAGTGACATCCGAGGTACATATGGCACGCACAGTACTATTTCTACAAATGCGCCATAAAATGGGGCGCGATGAAGTAAACATGGAACATGCGCCCCCCCCCCCCCCCCCCCCCTGGTGAACTGCTTCCGACTGCAGTTTCAGGACGCCGCGTTAACCACACCCTTCTCGCCTTACGCCACAATCAATCTTGCCTGCTAAGGACCCCCGGCTCGGCTCAGCCCGCCCGGCCGGGACCCCCTTCACATGCCTACCGGCGGCAGGCTGTTATTACGATTCAGCGGGGGCGCGTGGTGACTTCCGGTGCGTCGTGCGCCGCTCAGTTAAGCAGCGCTCTCGGAGATGCGGTTAACCTCTATGCCCCGCGCGCTGAAATTGAAATCGTTGTGACCCCCGCACCCCCACCCCATACGTCGTCGTTGTGACACGAAAATCCAGGCGCGCGCGCGCGCGGCAGAGTCCAGCGCCGCCTTCGATTCCTCTCCGAGTCCCTCACGCGCAGCGCAAGAAGATCTCTCACATTGTTTCGTCGCCGCGCGCGTCAATCAGCCCCCTCCATACCGTGACCGTCCGTGCCATATGCTGCTGGACACGAGAAGCAGCGGGGCAGCTTACGGCCAGGCCTTGGGGCTTCACGGCCGGCTGCGTGGCGAGAGGGGAGGACGAGGACGGAAAGGTGTGCAGCAGCCGAGCGAGTGGCGGACCTGGTCCTGGTCCTAGTCCACCCCACACCGTGGGAGCGGTTCCCACGACATTCCCACCGGCACCTTTTGTATTACCTTTTCTTCTTCGGGGGCGCCGTGCCGTGCCGTGCCGTGCCGTGGCCGTGCCGTGCCGTGCCGCGACTACGGTGGCGCGTCTTGAAAGGGAGGGAGGCCGGGGGCTGGGGGAGGGGCGGGCCGGGCCGGACGCACCCCTTGTAGCGGTATTTGCGCGGGCCGGAGGACAGGGGAGGGGAGACAGGGGACCGGCTCCGGCCTGACCCCTTCTAAGGAGCAGCTGGTCCTGTCCTGCCGCGGAATCAATGCCTTGCCGCGTGATCACCGCGCGATCGCAGGAGGGGAGGGGAGGGGAGGAAGGCGGTGGCGGTGCGTCGCCGCGGTGCGCGCGCGTTTTCCCAGAACACACGACAATCGCGAAGGCGATCCGAAGCGGCGGAACTCTGCGGCGCCCGGCGCGGAGTTACGGCGGTCTAGCCGGGACGGGGCCCGCGGCCGCGCCGACGCCAAGAAGCGCGCCAAGGAGCACGCCAAGAGGCGCGCCGCGCCGCGCCGGGCTGCACGACCGCCACACGCCGCGCCACGCCGCGCCGCACCGCCGCCGCCGTCTTGACGCGCGAAATGCGCCTAGAACGGAGGGGGGCCGGGAGACCCTTGGTAGTGCTGCCACGCTCCTTGGAAGACGGCGGGGGGCGCGGAGGGGAGGGGAAGGGTCAGGAGGCGTGTGTTGCGGTCGGGTCGTCGTGTGAAATGACTATGCAGCGATAGTTATAAGATGGTTCTTCAATGAATCAGTACAGACATCATTTATTTTGCTTTAACATTCGAAAAATCGACGTTTTTCGTTTTTTTCCAATTTTTTCCATGCGTTTTTGACCTCAGGAAAAAAACGGAAAAAAACGATGGAAAAATTGAAAAAAATCCGTTTTTTTTTCCGACCTGTTAAAACCCTACTGCTCAGAGAACGTCCATGACGTTTCTCTGGACTCGTCTTTCACGCAGTGCAGCCGGGTGGGTGACGTGCTGGGAGTCAACTGTCATATCGGTACGGGTACGGAGCCCCGACTCCACAGAGCCGGAGCCCGGTGGGTTCGATTCCCACAGACGGTCCCCGACGCACTTCCTCCAGTCCTGGCTTTTGTCAGCAGACTAGATTTGTTTCAATGATCCCGTCATGTGATTCGTGAACGGTTCGTGAAATTTTCGTTGAGTGGGGAGTGCCGAAACGGTTATATCAGTTGTTGTTCTTTTTGCTTTTTTTTTTTTTTTTTTTAATTTCTCGCCCGCTTGAGTGCGCGTTGCGGCCACACTGACGTTTGCCGAGAGCATCATGATTTGACGGGACGAGGCGTCGCGATGCGTGGCCTCTCAACGGATTGTGCACCTGTTGGAGGTTGGAGTGGTCCTGTCCGCCGCCGGCCGGCCGCCTCCGCAACGCTCCGCCACGCCCCCCGCCCCCGCCTACCGCCCCCGCCCCCCCCCCCCCCCCCCCCGTCACGGTCCGGAGAGAGGGGCGGAGCTCTCCCACGAGACGTTCCTCATCCAAACTCACTCCGGCAGACCTGCAAAATGGCCTTGTATCGCCTAGGAAAAGGGAGCGGGACCAGGAGTGAGCATCGACGACAGAAAAAGACAACAACATAGCAAACTGATATTTCTTCGCGTTTTTATTTCACAGAGCACATTATGAGTCCATCAGTCGGGGAACACTGCATGCAGACTAAATTGTAGTACCCCAATCGTCCCACTTCCCGCTTCTTCCTCCGATAGGGTAATGCGCAGTCTGCAGTGGCGCTGCTCTGAGCCGGCGGGGGCGGCGGGGGCGGCGGGGGCGGCAGGTGGAGCTGGTATGCAACGGGAGGCGGGGGGGGGGGGGGGGGGGCGATGGTGCCCCCTGTCGCCTGTCGCCTGTTGCCGCAACAACCTCTCCGTCAGCGTTTGCTGGACCATAGAGAGCATGAGAGGCCGAAACAATAACAAACGAAATCCTAAAAAGAGATAGGAAGTGCACAAAAACGGAGACGTCGTCGTTCGAGTGCAAAGCAAAGCGCGCGAAGAGGAATGAAGTAAAATGGAGACGAAAAGGGCCAGAGAGAGAGAGAGAGAGAGAGAGAGAGAGAGAGAGAGAGAGAGAGAGAGAGAGAGAGAGAGAGAGAGAGAGAGAGAGAGAGAGAGAGAGAGCAGGGAAGTTGCAGAGTCATCAAGGAGACCCCTACGATGCGGGTCCCGGCAGTAGCAAAACAGGGCAGCAGGGAGCGTTTACCCCTCCCCCCCCCTCCCCATTCCGACACACACCGCTAGAGGCTCCTACGCTGATCACCGCACGCCGAAAATAAAAGTTCCCACGCACCGGAACCTGATGAGGGGGAGGTAGGAAAGGTGAGCGGGGAGGGAGAGGGGAGGGGGAGAGAAAGGGGAGGCTCCCGAGTGGCGCGCGATAATGCCTGCTGCCGCTGCTGCTGCTGCTGCTGCTGCTGCTGCCGCTGCCCCCTGCAGTAGAACATGGCGTGCATGCGGTGCATGCCGACACCCGGCGCTCCGCAAAGCCACGGCAAGGGAGCGGGGGGGGGGGGGGGGAGATAACTGGACTGTCAAAAGCCGATCCTACTCCCCCTCACCTCACCTCTCCTCACATCGAGGCTAGCAGCTTTGGGATGCTAGCACCGGTGTTGTGGGTGGCAATGGATGAATTGGCGTTCTCCTTTCGTACGTGCGTCGCTCTACCGCGCCCTTCAAAAATTCTTGCCTCCGTCATTAAAATTTTTCTCGATGTTTTGCTGTGGGCAGCGGGTAGGCGGGTAGTTGGAGTACCTCCGGGCCGGGGGGGGGGGGGTGACTCGGGAGATGTATGGAAGATTCTAGGGTTAGGAGAGAGAGAGAGAGAGAGAGAGAGAGAGAGAGAGAGAGAGAGAGAGAGAGAGAGAGAGAGAGAGAGAGAGAGAGAGAGAGAGAGAGAGAGAGAGAGAGAGACGCAAGGGCGCGCAGCGCAAGCGCATAGGGCGTCGTGTGGAGCGGAGGGGATGAGGGTGAGGACTAGAGGTGACGTAATATGTGAGGAGGGAGAGGGCGACATGACGAAACCTTATTCGCATGTGTCGTGTCCCGTGGACAAGGACAACGGTTCGTCGACCGCGGGCAGAGAACCCCGACGCCCGAGTCGGGGTGAGAAATGCAGACAGATGACCATAGCCGAGGATGAAAAATTCTGCCAACGCGAGTCAGTTTTCTAGGTTTTGTGTGCTATTCCCCCGATAGCTGTTGAAGGCGTGTGAAGTGTGAAGTCCGTTGGCCGCTCACCGCCTACCGCCCCATTCATCCCAATTCCCCCCGTTTACCGGAATGGAGATGCTCTGCCATATGCCCGCGCCCCCGCTATGCCGCCCCCCCCCCCACAGAAAAAGACGTGCTTTTGAGGTCGCCTGAATGACAAAATCTTATGTTGAGCAGCATCACAACAGCAGGGATGAGGAGAAGAGTGGGTTTCGTAAAACTCCTTTTAATGTGTTTTTTATTAATCATATCTTTTCCCTTCCCTTGGGCAACCCTTTCCGGGAACACTTCCCTCCGCA
The DNA here is from genome assembly GCA_038380765.1 of Odontothrips loti. Classification (NCBI taxonomy): domain Eukaryota; kingdom Metazoa; phylum Arthropoda; class Insecta; order Thysanoptera; family Thripidae; genus Odontothrips; species Odontothrips loti. The sequence continues at coordinate 10,835,777 of CM076252.1, forward strand.
ACGGGACGGAAAGCCCTTGGCAGAGCCCTGCGGTGCCCTGCGGTGCCCTCGCCGACCTTGCACAACAAATAACGACCGTTTTCGGACGATTCCAACGACGTCCCTTTCTTTCCGCATTCGACCACGGCGGCCGGGTGTATATCACTTTCACCCTCTTCTTCCTTCCTTGTCTTTCTAGCGTGGGAGGGAGGAGGGAGGACCACTGCTGGTCCCTTTCTCCCCGGGAAAGTTAACGAAAATCGAGATCAAAACTGAAAACAAAAATTATATCTTACTCGACGTGTTTTTCACTTTTTACTCGTTTTTTGCTGCTACTACTGCTACGACGTAGAAGCAAAAAAGAAAGAGTTTTGCACTCGCCCTGTCCGTTAAGACCCCCTTTCAATTCGCAAACCGCTTAACGCAAGTGTTGCGTTAACGCGACATTTTGATCAGCGATGAGCTCGTTACACTCATGCATGGGGGGGGGGGGGGGGGGGGGGGGGTTGGTGAACCGCTGAGGCCGGCTACGACAGAGGGAAAAGATCCCGAACTTCGATTGAAAGTGTTGTTACGTAATTCAAGGGGTTATGCAGTAGATGGGCCCGGGCCGCAGGAGCAGGCAAAGGGCACAGGCCGGCATAGGCCATGGGCATGGGCAGGCAAACGGCACCGAACGCCACCCCACACCGGATGCGGACATGGATGCCCACCAGCCCTGCTGCCAGGTGAGAAGAGAGGACCACAACCCACAGCCCATGCTGGCCATGTCCGCCCCCTCCCCCTCCCCCGCCCCCTCCCCCACCCGTCATTCCCACGCGTCCCACTCCCGGCCACCCTACCGCTACTGCTCCTTACGGTCCTCGCAGACAGCGGAAAGGAAAGGGTATACAGCACGAATAATTAATTACGTATTTTCTTAAAGGCGGGGGGTTTGCCAGCCTGCGTACCCCCACACACACACACACACACACACACACACACACACACACGAACACTACAATAAGGGCCCGTTCAGGAACCACGTGACATGCCATCGAGGTTTGAAAATTTAGAAGAAGGAAAAAAAAAATCAGCGCGAGGAAGTGCGTTGGCGTGGAACCGTCTATGGGAATCGAACCCACCGAGCTTTGCAGTCACAACATGGAGACTCGCAAGCCCGCGCCAGCGACAGTTTAGCTCCAGCGCCACAGCAGCTCTCTCGCAGGTGAATACAGAGGAAGGTCACGTAGTTTTTGTGAACGCGCTCCCAGGCACATACGAGGTGACGATCGCGGAATGAATGAATGAGTAATTTAATGAATGAATGAATGATGATCGATGAATGAATGATGAATGAATTATGAATGAATTATGAATGAATGAATGGGCGTAACGTGATTGGTTTCGCGTTGGGGGTGCAACACACACACACACACACCACAGCGGGGGATGCGTCTGAGAACTGGTCCATGCATCCGCTGGGGCCGTGAGAACCTTTGCGCGTGGCTGACGTGCCGTGCGCCCCACAACGCCTGCAGCCGCTGCAGCCTGCACCCCGGCCCGGTGCAGACACAGGTACAGGTACAGGTAGAGGCCGGGCACCCCAAACTAAATCCGAACTCTCGGGTCAGGTCAGGCCTCGTCCGCGTCCGGAGGGGAGCGGAACGGGACGGGACGGGAGGAGGCCCGTAACCTCTCCGATCCCCCCCCCCCGCCCCCCAAGGGGCAGGAGGGGCAGGGTGGCAGGGCTCGCGGGCACACCGGCGCCCGCCTCGCCTCTGCCGTCGCACGCCTGGCGCACTCCCGACGCGCGACGGCGGCGACGCGTTCCGACGCACCGCCGGCCGCCCTGCGCCGCGCGCTGGGTCTGTAAAGTTAGCGACGCGCGTATCTGCGAGCGAGTGAGCTGGCCACGGAGCTGGCTATTTTCAAAACGGAATTTATAGTTTCAAATATGATGGGCTGATGGTGTGTTGACCGGTGGTAACAAAACCTATATCGTCCCGGCTTCCGCCAGGACCCCTGCCTTCAACTTCGGTGATCTTACGGGAACCGGTGCTTTACGGCTGCTAGTTGGCCCCGGGACACAGCACTAGAACCCGCTACCCGGCTTGCGCCGGACGGATCTCCCGGCAACCCCTAGCCCGCGCCAATGCGCGAGGCCCCCTCCGCTAACCACGGCCTCCGGGACTCCATCATACTGTAGTGCCCTTCAACCGCAGTCTGGTTTGGCCCCACTCATCGTGGGAGTCCGCCCCTGCGAAGATTTGGAGGATATAGGTTCCCTTCGTACACGGCCGAAGCCGCTGTACTCTACTCGCTACGTACCGAGTAGCGGCATGTCCGCACCTGCCAGATTCGGAGGAAGGAAAACAGAAGCTTCGAACCCTAGAAGCTCTGCACATCTCCCGAGTCTCCCCCCTGGATTTCTCCAGAGGCACAGAACGCCCCCCCGGGCGGGACCCTCGAATCTAGGGAATTGAACCCTAGACCCTCGGGACCGGGGGTTTGTGCCGGCGGCGCCTTAGCCCGCACGGTCGCTTGGACAGCCATGCCTACGTCACGTTCGGAAGTATATTTTAGGCACTGTCCGCCAAGCTGTGTCACAAGAAAAAGTTGAGCGACCGGGAAGAATCGAACCACGGACCTGTCGGTCGCCGACCGGTCCACTAACCCATGCGGCTACCGTGCCACAATGTTGGTAGCTGCGCTCCCAGCACTCTAGCTCCACAGAATAGAGCTGACCATCGACGGACGCTGTCCCGGGATCAACTCTTGCCTACGCCTCCAGATTTTTTTTTGTCGATGTTCAGCTCTACTATGTGGAGCTAGATAGACACACATAGTAGAGCTGAACATCGACAAAAAAAAACGCTCAGCGAGCGCTTCACAGGGTTATCGTCCAATCTGGTACATTTTGAACAACTTTGAACCTTTTTGACAATTTTGAACATTTTTAACATTGTTTGCCTTAGCCATGCTGAGCAGTGTGTTGTGACAGCTTACGTGAACTAATTTCTACATGCACGTGAACTTCGAACTTGCACGTGAACTAATTCGGACTTGCACGTGAACTTATTTGCACGTGAACTGAACGTGAACTTATTCGAACGTGAACATCCACGTGAACTTATTCGAACGTGAACATCGAACGTGAACATCGAACTTGCATGCCTCTCTGGTCCTCGCTTCCACCGCCTAAGCGAGAGAGACGCGTCGAGGCACCACTGAGCTAAGGGGGTAGGGCCGAGCTGTGCTTATTCCATCTTTGTTGCTCCCGCTTTTTGAGCCTGAGCGTAGCGAGGTGCTCTCTACTTTTTTGACAGGCCCTGTTAGGGGCTGGCATTACCGTTACCCTAGTTCGCAGCTTTCCCAGCTCCTTCACAGCCCTAGCTAGTTCGTTCGCAGCCCTAGCCAGCGACCTCATACGCAGAGGGCCCGTTTTCGTGCTTGTCCGCGTTTGTCTGTGCATAAGTAGTGGCGGCGCATTAAGCTGAGGCTAGAGTTCGTGTGCCTTGGCTGGCCGCTGTTAGTAGGCCCTTGTCTATGCACTTACGTCCCTGCGGCCGGGCGCCGATGAATGTTTGCTTACAACTCGTTTTACAGCTGTGGCGTGGTGAGGCGTCGCTGGAGCTGGCACGCACTCGAGGCGTGGCGTGGAGTGGTGCGTTGTGGCTGTGGCGTGCGTGGCGTGGCTTGCTGCGCCTGGCTAGGCGACGCCGACGCGCTCACCCCGCTCCCGCCCCCCGCGAGGCGCGGGAGTACTCGTGTGTTCCTATAGGCTTGGCGACCTCCTCAATGTTATGCTTGCTGGATAACTACGAACGACGCCACGGGGCACGGCCACGGCCACGTCCACGGCCACGGCCACGCACCAGACCCCCCTAGTATATACTAGTATAGAAGACAAGAGAATAACTAGCAACTTGTATACAGCAGTTACCTGCAGTTAAAGGGTTAACTAACGATAACCCTAAAAATCTGGAGGCGTAGGCAAGAGTTGATCCCGGGACAGCGTCCGTCGATGGTCAGCTCTATTCTGTGGAGCTAGAGTGCTGGGGGCGCAGCTACCAACATTGTGGCACGGTAGCCGCATGGGTTAGTGGACCGGTCGGCGACCGACAGGTCCGTGGTTCGATTCTTCCCGGTCGCTCAACTTTTTCTTGTGACACAGCTTGGCGGACAGTGCCTAAAATATACTTCCGAACGTGACGTAGGCATGGCTGTCCAAGCGACCGTGCGGGCTAAGGCGCCGCCGGCACAAACCCCCGGTCCCGAGGGTCTAGGGTTCAATTCCCTAGATTCGAGGGTCCCGCCGGGGGGGCGTTCTGTGCCTCTGGAGAAATCCAGGGGGGAGACTCGGGAGATGTGCAGAGCTTCTAGGGTTCGAAGCTTCTGTTTTCCTTCCTCCGAATCTGGCAGGTGCGGACATGCCGCTACTCGGTACGTAGCGAGTAGAGTACAGCGGCTTCGGCCGTGTACGAAGGGAACCTATATCCTCCAAATCTTCGCAGGGGCGGACTCCCACGATGAGTGGGGCCAAACCAGACTGCGGTTGAAGGGCACTACAGTATGATGGAGTCCCGGAGGCCGTGGTTAGCGGAGGGGGCCTCGCGCATTGGCGCGGGCTAGGGGTTGCCGGGAGATCCGTCCGGCGCAAGCCGGGTAGCGGGTTCTAGTGCTGTGTCCCGGGGCCAACTAGCAGCCGTAAAGCACCGGTTCCCGTAAGATCACCGAAGTTGAAGGCAGGGGTCCTGGCGGAAGCCGGGACGATATAGGTTTTGTTACCACCGGTCAACACACCATCAGCCCATCATATTTGAAACTATAAATTCCGTTTTGAAAATAGCCAGCTCCGTGGCCAGCTCACTCGCTCGCAGATACGCGCGTCGCTAACTTTACAGACCCGCTGCGCCGCCGCCGCCGCCGCCGCCGCCGCGGCTGGACCAAGAGCCCACGGAGGCGGTGCGACGTACTTCGGGGATGACGCCGCCGCCCCGCCGCCCCGCCCAATTCGCCATAAGGCGAGTCACTATTTCGCCATGTCCGACAGAGGGAGAGAGCCACATTCTCCAAAGCCAGGGCAGATGCGTGCTCTCGCTGGCTCTCGCTGGCTCTCGCTGGCTCTCGCTGGCTCTCTCTGGCTCTCGCTGTCGTCACGGACTCGGACACGTGTCTTGTCCGGCGTGCACCGCAGTAACAGTTGCATCAGTGGCACATGATGTATATCCTCGGCCCCCGCCCCGCCCTGCGCTGCCTGCATGCAACACACGGGATTATTGAAATGGCCTTACGAATGCTCCAAAGGGGTTGGGGGTAGAAAAACAACGCTGTGAAAGAGTTGGCGTGATCCTGATTTGGTTAGAAGCGAATCAGGTTTCAAAACCAGCGCGCCGACGGCGGCGTTGCCATTCGAAAGCCGAAGTCAGCACAGCACCCCGCACCCCCAAGAGGGAGGGAAAGGAAGAGGGCCGCGCACCGCGCCACCCGCACACGGAACGCCACAACAAAACCAAACTGGGCGCAGGAGTTTGAACCAGTAAGGGCAAAAGAGAAACTTCCGGGAGGACGGTTTCAATGCGACCAGCCTCCCCTAGACAAGATAAGCTGCGACACACACACACACACACACACACACACACACACACACACACACTCACACACGACAGCTGATGGCTAGTCTAGCTTCTCATCAATGATGCTCATTCATTTCGGAGTTTCTCTCGACAGGGTGGGGAAGTAGTCAACATCCTTCCCCCTCCCCTCCCACAGTAGTGGTGACTGCCCCCGCCCCTCCCCTCACCTCGTGCACCACCTGGCCGCATGCCGCTACACACACACACACACGTTCGTCCGGTGCGCCGAGGGGTGGGAAAAACGGGCGAGGGGGGAGAGGGAGGGGAGGGGACGGCGTGGGAACCCAACCTGGACCCGCGGGGGATGGCGTGCCGATACTGGCATAGGGGTGGCTTTCATAATGACTGTAATGAGAGCAACACACGCAGCGGCGCGGCGCAAAAGTGAAATTGGAAATCGTTTTCCGCCATCTGCTCACCTTGTTGATTAGGCTTTGGTGTGTGAAACAGAGGTCGGCTTTCGCGGGCTGTGGCATTCTGCTGGACGAAAACATTTACCGTCGTTGTATTCAAAATCACAGCAGGAGACTTTAGACGTCTTCCGATTCTGATTAGAAAAAGGGCTCAACTCAAAGGCCATATAGCACCATCGCAGCGGATGTTGGTCCTGGAGCTGCTATTAGCATTCCAGCAGCCCAAGCTAACACTAAGCGCTGGGCTGGGACACAATTTGTGTGACCTGACCCGGTGACCGTGGCTCACATAGCCATACCGTATACGGTCCCGCTAGAGGACGCCGGTCTCAGCTTACCTTCCTCTACCTTACCTTTGGCAAACAATACAACGTGTCCCCTCCCCTTCCTGATCACTCACACTCACACACACGCACACACACACACGCACACACTCACACACACCACACTGGGACTGGGGGGTCGGGCGCCGCGTGGCAGGGGTGATGTGGGGAGTGTGGCAGCCTCGAGTCCCAAGCGAGCCGTGCACCCCGCTACCCCCAACCCCTCTCTGTTCCTTCATCGGCCGCATCGGCTCGACTTTGGGTCGGATCGGGTGGAAAAAATAATAATAATAATCGTATATATTTTTGGGGGCGGAAAGAGTTTGTGGGCCGGTGATTGGCCCGGAAGGATCTCTCGGCTTGATACGTCCGAAGATTATCGAACCCATTTAACTCCTGATCACTGACAGCAGGCGCTGTGGAGAGAAAGAAGGGGGGGGGGGGGGTAACCAACGGCGCGGCAGCACCCATGGCTCACCTACAATTTCGCAAAGCACGCATCTGGTCGTGCCGCTCTATCGCGGTACGCAAAAGTGCACACGCGGCCCCCGCGGCCCCCGGGGCTCAACGCCCTGCGGCCGTGTGCGACACGATCAGATGCGGCCCGGACACCGACGCAGACACATGCTACAGGTAACGTCAGGTGCGGGTAGGGGAGACTCAAGAGACTAGTAAACGTTTTGTGTAACCTTTTCAAGAATACACATCGGCTCAATATTTCTATCAGTGGTTCATTTCCGTTTGCATACACAACCACTACCTAACAGGGGGATGGATCCCTTTTTGCCTACTTACAGGCGGAATGTTTCGCAGGTTGCCTACCTTGAGGCGGACGGGCCTGAAGCCCCCCCCCCCCCCTTCTTCCTAGATCCGCGCCTGCCGAACAGAAGAGGCAGAGCTGGGCACGTCTGCAGGGGTAAAGGGGTGGGCAGGAGACGGAGGAAGGGCGTGCAGGGTGAGGGGTAGGTGGTCCAGGGCCGGGGGTGGACCCAAGGTAACGCCGTGCCATCATCTTCTCCTTAGATCTCCCCAACGAGAAGGGCCTAAAAAGTACGCCGTGAATGTAGTCATCGACGAGCGTCGGTATCAGTTGCCCTGGGCCGTTCGTGTCGGGGCGGAATTCCCTGACTATGTAGATTTCACTGTTTCGAATGGACAACCTCTTCTAGGGCCCTGTCTTCGATATTAATTTGTGGGAATACTCAGCTTAAGTTGATCTGTTCGATCGGGTCTTGAGTTTGAACGTTTGAAACCGCGCAATTGTTGAAATATTTTAACGATTTGTCCATCCCATAACCCAATTTTGGAAGTTAGGGTATTTGTGGTTGGCTTACTGAGCACTCTGGCTCTTGTTTCAAATTTTTATTTTGAACCAAATTATTTTACACTTTTGGATAATTTTAGAAACTATATTTGGGTCTTATCAAGCGAATGGGGTTGCTAGGGTAGGGTGTCAGTAGCGGTCAGGGGGTGGAGAATAAAGAGGGTTGGTCGGTGCGATGGGCTGGGCACGGGCAGCTAGCCTCAGATTAGGTGACTTCTCTCGCTGCCTTTCTAAAGGCGACTTTTGTTGTCTTCACCGAACGATCGTCTGCATTGCTCTTCTGTCCACTTCTGTCGTTGATGTTGTTGTTAGTGTTGTTGTTCTGCGGTATGGAGACTGGGGGTGACGTTTGCTTACCGTACTCGTACTCTCGTCATCGTTTGCTGTGTTTCATTTTGTCAACTTACACACTTCGTCTGCATTTCAAACAGATCAAGAGGCGGAAGACTAGACAGGCTTGTTTGTTGCACGGAAAGTCTAAGCCTGTTGTCAATTGCTCTGTTCCTTTAACTTAAATTTGATGCACTGACAAAGTGCCTGCCAACATCACTTCCCCAGTGGGCTATGCTGCAATGGGTAGGTAGTTGACTGTAAAAATTTAGTTGTTCATCTTGCTTACAGTAGATAATAGCAGAATTTAACAGTACCCTTCTGACACTTACTTCTTTTTAGAATTACTCGACGTTTTCATCTGATGAAAATACCAACCACATAAATTCTATCATGGCAAATGAGAAATCCATGGATTACCAAAAGAACTTTACAGAAAACAATTTAGGACATGCAATTATACCAAGCAAAGCACAATCAAATGTTAACAATAATAGTATCTACTATCATAATGATGTCTACAGTCCACAGTCAGTGGAGAGAAGCCTTACAATCAAACATGAACCAGTACATGAAGCGCAGTTGGAATGGATCGAGGAAGAAATGGCCAGAGTTTGCGGGGAAGCAAATGCCAATAGCGATAGTGACTCCAAGTGTTCTCCTTCAAAGAGTCCACCCATTCTTGAAGAACCCAAGCCTGCCATGTCAATAAAGGAGGAGGGAAAAATTTCAAATGGCTTAAAACCAGTGAAAAAAGAAGTGATAAGAAATGAGACAAGCAAATCTAGTATTAAGCCTACTGATTGGAAATTAGTTAGAATCAAACATGAAGCATTACTAGAAAAGAAGCTTAAGAAAGCAGAGGAAACTGGAGGACCTGAGAAGAGAGCCAAACTTGAGAGACGATTTAGAGAATTATTTGGGGAACCCACACTTTCTTCTGATAGCAAAAGGAAGGATGAAATAGCTGCCTTCACTGTTAAACACCTGATGCCAATGTATAAGAAACAGAAAATAGCTTCCAAAGATCTCTTTAAAAAGTTAGCAAAACATATTTCTACTTGCGTTTTGGATCAAGTAAAAACTCCAGGTATGTATGGTTGGTATGGTGCTGAAAAGAAAGTGGTTGAAATATGTGTGATATCCTACTTGTCCATGAATTCTTCATAGTTTGGATTTTTGCAGGTGAAGATGATGTTAGATCAAAGGTTCATGAATACTTCCATGATGGAAAATGTGTCAGCTCTGATGGTGACATCTTTTGCATTTGACTTGAGGACACCCATTCCGAGATAGTTCTTCCATTTACGGGATTGTGGGCGGTTTCATTATTCTGTACTGTTACAAATTGTACCAATCTTGTAGTGTTCATATTGTTTTTTTTTTTTTTTTTACGACTTCCTTATTTTGAAATGTATGAAGAAAATAATCAAAGTGATTCACAAGTTTATTTATAATCCACTTCTTGATTTCATTCTCTAACATTGGTATATTTTTTTATACTTTGTGTACATAGATATATCTACATATGAATATGATTATGTTCACATTTACAACTTCAACATTTCTAAAAACAAGCTAGACAGCTCTAAATACTTCATAAAATTATTTTTGCAAAAATGGTAAGATGACTGCATACAAGAACTCACATGAAAATATCACTGGATTAAACAAATACAATCTCAAAATTTATGTAGTACGTATGATTTTAAAAGGTTATTCTGAACTTCATGATATTTATAGCTATCACAAGCAAACAAAGTTGACTACATTCACTTTCATAGCAAAACAATGCAAGAAGTCAACAAATTTCAACAATTAACAGATCTGGGTACATCAGACAGAACCAGCAACATTATTGCACATAAACCACTAGAGAGCAAACAGCCACACACGTAACATAAAATGCTCACTTGTGCAGGTTTTTTAAAAACAAAATTTAACAATTGCAAATTTGACTTGCACTTACAAAGAACGTTTTCGCCTCTACTTCCATACGTGACTGGGAATGATTACAATGGCAAACCTTTGATAATGGCAGTTTAAAACTGACAATGCTGACTTCAAAAACTGGAACATTTAGCACCGAGTTTCATACAACCCACTATGGCCAATATACCTCACCCATTTTACAACATCATGGTCTGAATAGTTCAGCTTTGATTCAAAGACTTTCAGATATCTAACTTTGAATCCAGAGGGAGCAAATGGCACCTAGAAATTGTGAAAATAGTATGAATGAAGAGTAACACAATATTCATGATAAGGTTTAAAATGAACAAGATGATAAATACCTCAAAGTTCATACTGATAGGTGGTCTGGTCCATTTCTTCTTAGTGTCTGTTTCCAACAGTTCAATTTCAGCTGATAACTGTGTTTCTTTCATGCCCGCAAGGCGCTTAATCCTGCAATTAGTTCAAGTCATTTAGCACCAAGTTAAAGAATACCCTCAATAAGAAAAGAAGAAAGACTTACTTCCACATGATAGCATTTTCAGATGCCTTGTATTTAGCCTTCCCTTTAAGGCAAATCAACTGCACACCAGAGGTATTCAAAGGAGTAGGAATCTTGACCTCAATTTTCTGCCCAAGGAGTGCTGGTCTAAAATTACTCTTAAGAACAACCTTCACTTCCATTTTAGTGCGTCCCACTTCACGAACAAGAGGAATAACTCGGAAAGGAAGAGAAATGTCTTTTGTAGTTCGATATCTGCAAAACCCAAAAGTGTAACAACCGAAGTCCATTTATCCTGGTACAGAAGACAATAGAAGAAAAAAAGGGTAAAACCTTACCGCATTAACTCAAACTCTCCATCAGGTGGAATAAAGCTGATGGCATGTTCTGTCTCAAATTTTGACAGCTTCACACATTGATGGAACTGACAGTCATCAATAACGACAACAGGTTTCCCTGAACGTGCAGGATCATCAGCTCCCCCAATGCCACCTGCTCCACTTCCTGACACCAAAGACTTGCCTTTTGCCTCCATCACAATTTTGTCGTTAATGCCGAATTTGCACTCCGGCATTCCTGATAAATAGGATTTCATCACAACTCTCCCTGCCACATGAGCAGACAAAACTTGTCCTGCAAAGGTAAAAGAATAAATACAATTTTAAAACATTACTATTGAATACTAACATCATTATTATATTCTCCTAAATGTCACTGCATTTACTCACCCTGAGGAGACATAAGGAGATTCACATACTCCAGGACATCCAAAAACAGTTCATTTCGTCGATATTTGATGCCCTCCCTTCTCCAGCCAATTTGCCCGGTCACTTGTGATGTGATCTGCGCTTGCTCTTCTTTGGTCTGTGACTTAATACCAGCTTGAGTAATAAAAGTCTTCAGCACACCAGTATCGGAATTCTGAGGGTAACCGAAGTCCAAGATTTCTGAGGAAAAGAACAATATTCAGCATTTTTGCATACTGCCTTGCAGAGCTGCTTTCATAAGTAAAAAAAATAATTACTAAATGCTTGGAAAATTAAAAATTACCATCAAGAAGTTCATAGATGAGAACAAAATTGTTTTTGATATTTTCTTCAGAGATCTTTCCGAAGTATGACTGCATCACATCCACAATCTTCAAAAGGAACTCAAACACCATAGCAGCATTTACATTTTGTTTGGTCACAGCTGCAAGCCAGATATTAGCACGCTGAAAATGATAGGATTTAATAATTAGGAGTGAGATCATCTTTGATGTCAGTTTTAAGACAGGACTCTGAGAAAAGCATGGGAGGAGCAGTCAGGTCTTACAGTATAACCTACCTTAATATGGAAAAAGGATGTGCGGGCGATGTTAGTGACTGGTGAACGCACTTGCTGACGTGCGTGAATAACATTGACACGGAATGCATCCACAGCATTCCGTCCAATATCATCTCGGTACACTCGAGAAATGAGTACCTCACCCTTGTGGTTGTACACAAACAACCCTCCAATCATGGTGAGTTCTTGTCACCTGGAAAATACAAATAAAATCAAATGCAAGAGATGAAAGCAAGGACAAATTTTTAATGGAGAATGAATGAATGACAGGTTCGTTTCTGAAGTGCACACCCCCAAAAGCTTCATCACACACCTAGGACATATCCTAAAAAGCTAATCACATACACAACACAAACTATATGTTAGAGGAATATGTAAAGGATGTAGAGAAATTTATAAGTTTGATGTTTCAGCGAGTTATGCTGTCAAATGAACTTGACCCTACCCTTCCACGACCAGAGAACCTAACCTTCCCTTGATCATCTAGTACGTCGCTTTGAATCATATTTACAAAGAATTACGAGGCACATGGCAGTAAGTCAGACGGACAAGCAATGAGATTCATAGGCTAACGGCATAAATGTCAGATCACTGATACGCACACTCAGATTTAGTACGATTCGAGGATCAAGTCTATCAACTGCACCCCGAACGAAGAAAATTTCAAGAACGGGGATAATGGCGAAAGATTCTTCAATGGGAGAAGAGAAAGTCTTACCAGCACTAATTGTTCGGAAAAAGGAGTCTACAGAAGAGCTGTCATTTGATTTGACAGCGATAATCTCTGATGCGCTAGCGAATGCCGCCCACTAAACCTCCAAACAACCCACAAAACCTTTCCTCAACCCTTCCGCTGACTTCCTGTCATGTTGGCAGATAGAAATTACAGATACTGTCGAATTGCAGGAAAGAGGGGGGGACGTCAAAATGTATCGATTTATTTGGTGTTTTATTCCGAATGAGACAAAGACTATCACAAGATAATAATAAAATCAATTGGAAATATCTACAGGCTACGAGACTGCAGTAGTATGATGAAGCGCGGCTAATTTGAAGGTGGCCGTTCAACCAGAATATCATCACCTCTCTGCAGTTTACCATTAAGGCTGAACTTACATCAGAAAACAACGAGCAAGTGATTTTAGCGTCAAATGCAAGCGTCTTTCAAAAATTTTCCCCGCCTATCTTTGACGGTTGCATTCCTTAAGGAAAGGAAAAGTATGAACGGAATTTTTCCTGCAAATAAGCGACTTCACATTTAGGGACACTGTACATAATCAGCGGCGGGTAAAGGAAGAGAAAAGAAAAACAGACGGCGTAAAGCGTGAACGATTTTGTGAAATTTGATTTTCCATTTGTGACAGTCATGGATGTTGCACTTGCAGTGAAAGGCCTTCAGTCAATCAAATTAAAAGGGGTTTCTCAATCATCTCATCCCCAACATACCGTAAGTTTCTATCTATCACTTAACGTTTATGACAGTGGGAGGTTATGTTTATGTTGTATTCAACCGGTAAATCATTGAAGAAAAATGAAGAATTGGTTGCAGCCTTTTGTGGGTCCATATTTGCACTACCTATATACCTTTTGAGCTGACGTTATTCTGGTTGTCTTCTCTTTCTAGGGCACTCCTGATGAGTTGTACAGATCCTTAGGAATTTCAGCCAAATGGGTTTCGAATGCATTCAAGGACTCCATTCTTTTTGACCCATGTATGAGGAAGCTGGTGAATGAGTCATGTGGCACATTTCTTAGCGGACAAAAAATGTCTCAAAATTTGGATAGTGGTGGTGATCATGGTCCTGAGTTGCTAAAATTGAGTCGGCGATACAGGTAAGAACAGGAAGATTTGTGAAGCATCCCTTATGAGATTATCTGGCTGCTGTTAGTATTAATGTATTTCTTCAATTTTAGATCCATCATAAGAGTTTGTTTAAATAACCTGTATGAGTTACTCGATAAAACAGGTCAAAATGGAATTAATCAAAATAGCTGTTATTATGTCAATGTACTTGATAAAATAGAATTGATTTGGCATCTATGTGAAATACTTTATGTAGATGTTGTACCTGGTAAGCTTTATGATACTTAAATAACTGGTGTGCAGCTGCATATACCCATATCCAAAATGTGAAAATATTTATTTTGTTTATCTGCAGGTGATATTGTTTTACCTCAGTTGCTAGAATGGATCAGGTTCCATTTTCCTCAAGCTGAGAGGAAAGCTGCAAATTTGCTTGAAGCTGGTGCAGAACGAGTGGAAGCTGGATTTGAAACTGCAGGCTCTGAGAAAGATCCTGAATATTGGAAAACTGTCATAGGTGTGCTCATACAAGGACGTATTGATGCCACACGAGCTTTGCTCTTTCTTCATTCCGATGCCAGATCAACTGCTTTCCAACAAGCTGATGTTTGCTTGCGCACCATGCCTCTATACCATGTAAGTACTGTTCTTGTTTAATGTGCAGTAAATCTATTGGTCTGTACTCAAAATGTTCTTGCTCATAGATATATGGAGGAACTTCTGTCACTGTCTTCAATGCTCAATGGACAAGGTGGCAAGCTGATGTTCGGTCCAAAGTTGAAGATGGAGTGTTTGCCAGTAATGCAGATTTGGAACTTGTCATGAAGGTTTGCTTTGGATTTACTTACTGCTACTTGCCCTCTGCCATTGGCCAGTTCAATTTAAAAGTAAAATTCATGGGAGACTTTTAATTTGATGTTCTGACTATCTTGCAGATTGTGTCTGGTGACATGACTGTGGTGGATGCAATCCGCAGTCATTGCCAAGAATGGTACCAACTCATGACAGCAACTCTGTTCTTTACTGAACCAACTGTTAAGTCATTTGACCTAAGCTACCATGCTGACCATGCAATGCGAGCATTTGGACGATCTAATGATATTCAGGACCTGGACAAGCTTATTCTGTTATTACTGGAATCAAATTTACTTGAAGTTATCCAGGAACTGCAGAAAACAGCTGATAATGGATGGTTTGCAGTTCATCTCACTAATCTTCTGTATTTGTGTGGGAGACTTAACATCTTCGATAGCAACAAAGTGAAGTGAGTTATAGACACCATCTTGCTGGTTCTTGCAAAGCACTTTTAACACGAAATAACCTACTTTATATAAATTTCAGTGTTGCCCACCAACTTCATGAGCATGTCCTTCTGGATTATGGAACCATGTTGATGGCTCACCACTCACTTTGGCAAGTTGGAGTGAGTTATTTGGATCATTGTCCACCTCAAGGTTTGGAGAGAATGGAAGTTCTTCTGTCTGCTACCCCTCTCACTTCTGAATCACGCGCCCTCAAAATTATGCAAATTGCCCATGAGAGACGTTTAGGCTCAGTTGGTATGGAAGATATTTTCATACTAATTTAAATTACTTGTTTGCAAAGTATTATTTCTAATGCTTTAAGTTAATCCTACCTTTCTTTTCCCAGTTACCACAGTGTGCAAAGTTATGGCTTCTAAATCTCTACGCCAAGAACGACTGGGCAATGCTCTTGCATGGGCTTTAAGGTCCATGGATGCCAATCTTACAAACCATTTATCTGACCGATTCCTTGAAGGGTTTTCAGAAAAGGGTGAATTTGAAGCAACTGATCTTCTGGATAATCTTGGTTCTTGTATGCTTGTTAGTGACCGTCTGACTTTCCTTGGTAACTATTTTTTAAATTAATGCGGTAGGATATAAATTACTGTCATTTAACTCATTTATACCATTTTCCCATCCTAATTTTTTAAGGAAAATATTGTGAGTTTCATAAGCTGTACAAGGACGGCAATTTAAAAGCAGCTGGAACACTTCTAGTGTCACTCCTGAGCTCCCATCTCCCTCCTAAAAAGTAAGTTATTCTTGCAGTTATTGAGTTGATTGTTATGATTTCTTTTAATTTTCACTGATTTAAACTTCTTACAGTTTCCAGCTCATTTTGCTGATGCAGACGGTACCACTTCTGGAATCAAGAGACCTAATATTTTCAGCAAATGAGACACACATTCTTCTGTCATGCCTAGAAACATTAGAGACTGAGCTTTTATCGCAGGTACATAATTTTCTCTGTTACTACCTTTATTTTGAATGTGTTCCTCGGTTGCTTTCCATGATTTCAGTTTGTTTTATGGGTCCCAATGTTTAATTTTCAGGTGGACCCATGCAGTGTATCAAAATCTCTGGATGCTCCAACCAAAGAGAAGATTCATATAATTCGCCTGAGCCTGGCCCGCAATCTGTCCCGAGCAATCATCATCGAGGGTAGCGACATCCCGAACACAAACACAAGAATGGTGAATGTGTCATGAGGATGTGTTTGCGCTGCACACTCACCGTCCGTACACCGTACAGCCACCAGGGGACTTCCCTCTAAACCATTTCTTTTTTAACCAGCCTATTTCTTTATCGCCGTGAATGTTACTGTTGCCCATCTTGAAACTGCCTCTGATATGTCAACGGAATAAATTTTTTTAAAACTGAATGGCTTCATCTCGTCTTTTGAAAATCGCCTGGGATCTGGGACCACCTCGAGCTGGGCCGGCGTGGCGTAGCGGCCAGGGAGGGGGGGGGACGCGATGTTGTGACTGCTCATGACGAGTCCGGTCCGGCTGTGCCTTATAAGGTGATGCCGCGGCGCATGGCCCGAGGAAGGGCCGGGCCGGCGCGGGCCGGTCCCTCACAGCTTCTCCGAGGGGTCGTCCACAAACCACGTGCCGCCCGCACAATCTGACTTCCGACCCAGTATTTGAACCCGCGGACGCTCAAAAACGGGGTGGGTCTCACGACGTGCCCCAGATACTCCAGTCTGCCCGGCAGCGGGAACTGTACACCTCGCGCGTACACGCACACGCTGACGGCGATGGTCCAGTGGCCGGCCGTGACGTCAGTGTCTCAGCTGAGCGAGAGCGCCCAACATGGTGACCGCGGGCACGGGCCCGGCACGGCCCACGCAGTCAGTCGAGTGTGACGTGTGACTGCGGCATACGCCAGGCCAGGCCGCCCGGAGCACGGGAGAAAACACACCCCCACGAAGAGCCAAACGAAACGAAACGACGAAATAATGCGCTTACAGCCGTCGTCGGGGAGGGAAAATGGGTGTGAAAATAATCAAACTGGCAATTTGATGGGCACCAAATGCGGCGATGCACGGCGTCACCTCAGAGATATAGTGTGTTTCAACCTTGGAGTCACACCAATATAAACCTCTCATGCCCTCGTCAATCGGTAAACGAGGCTGACCTATTCATCCGGAGTGCGAAAATCTGTCACACGCTACGATCTCCAGACCAGAACATGCACCGGTCGATACCCCTCTTGCGAGTTTGTGGCCACATGTGCGCACCTTGCTGAAAAGCCTAGCCTCATTAGACTGATGACGAGGGTATGAGAGGTTTATTGGTGTGACTCCAAGGTTGAAACATACTATGCGTCGCCATACAAGTGCGTGGGCGTGGGCGGGAAGAGAGGGAGAGAGAGACAGTCCCACTTCCAGGAGAACTGAAATAATAAGCTCGCGCCTCTGGGAAGAGACTAACACACACACACACACACACACACACACACACACACACACACAGCGTCCTGCGAATCGGATCGTATTTGGTGGTGTCGATTCGGATCCTCGTGACACCACGAGAGCACGGCACGAGTCCACAGCGCCGCGCCACCGTGTTCGGCAGCGGGCGTCTTACTTCCCAGAAGAGTCAGAACAGCGTAACGTGGCGCCAGTGCTGCCGATGCCCTTCCCGTCCCGTCCCGTCCGACAGCCGTGCCGTGCGGGCGTGCCTACCCTGAGAGTTACCAAGTTACCAGGAGAGGAGGAGGGGGGGGGGGGAGGGGAGCGAGGCAGCACTGTCAACACAGAGGATTTCTGGAAGCACGTGCCTGCCCGTGCGTTGACTTAGCCGGCGCCGACGACAGAACAGAGAGAAAGAGAGAGACCGACCTGACTGGTCGGGGACGCGATGTGTCATGCATTTATTTTCTCCCCGTGAGTGAGCACAGCTCCTGTGGTAGGGGGAGCAGGAGCGGGGGTGGCGCATTTGGGGGGGGGGGGGGGGGGCTTCCGCGGGTCTGGACGGGGCCGATACCGGGGGTCCGAACATGTCTTCTTGTGTTTTTATTACTTCGTTTCGTTCTTCGCGGACTCATTTCGAGTCGGATTGGGCGTGTTGTACGGCGCGACAGGTTGTTGGGTAACTCGTACTTGACAAGCTTTCGAGCGGGGCCGGACAAGAGCGCGGTGGTGTGTTGTGTGACACAGGACATGGACACGGCGAATGGATTGCTGCGCAGATTATTTGGATAGTGTGGCGGTCAGAGCGGGAATGGCATGGGCGTAGCAGAGCGGGCGCTGTGTTGCGCTGTGTTGTGCCAGGTCTGGCCAGGCCAGTCCGCTCGCCCACTCAGGGCGGCACGGGCGCGGTCTGTTCTCGGGCGTTAGCCAGCGGCAGCGGCACGGCCAGGTACTGCCACTGCCCACGCGGGGCACAGCGCAGGCCTCAGCGGCTGCGTCTGAGACAAACCGCATGTAGCGCCGTCCTGCCGTGTTGGAACCAGTTCGAGCGCAGCCCGCGAGGCCGCAGGCCGCCGCTCACCTTGTCATGCCATCTCATTCCCTCCAGCAGCTGCGGATCGAGGATCTCCCTTCAACGAAGCAGAGACCAGACCGCTAATGTTGCGGGCTGCGATTTGCGACAGGCCGAGTCATGTGCGTTTGTGTGATTGAATGGGATTAGATAAGTGTGTAAAACTCTTTCTCAGAAATGAAAAACTTTTTTTTAAAAATGGAAAAATTAGGGCTTGTGGGAAAAACGACAAAAATGAGTGAATTCATAGAATTATTTAATTACTCTAATGTTATTTACAGTGTAACAAGATTGAGAGAAAAACAAGTGACATACAAAAGTCGTATCAGAGTTACTGAGAAAAAAATCTATGGCGTGTCTTACTGGAAAGCAACACTTCATTCATAATTGAGAGGCTCGACTGATTGTTGAACATCCAACACTAACACCACTAATACACAGGCAAACATATCACAGTTACAATTTTTTTTCTAAAGGAAAGGTGAACTTGTGAGGGAAATAAAAATTGTCGCGATGCGTAGGTGTAAAAGAAATCAAACATCTCTTTGGCTAGCATAAAATAAATATGTCATTAAATTAGGAAATGAAACACAAAACATTGTGGAAGAAAACGTCATGCGACAATCAACACATTTTAAACCCACAGACATTACATTACAACTCTTGTCACTTGGAGCTCACTTGACCTCCACTATACTCAGGCCTATTTCCCGAGATATACGTTCATTTCTCCCACCATATGCGACCTTTCACTTGCTCTGCAGACACGGCAAATACGCCACTTTTTCTTCTTCATTCAGGTACTAGTTCCAGCCCACACAATTCATTCACATCAGAAATAAAAATTACATAGAAAAAGAAAAATACTGCTCAGTCTGTGCTACGATGCTCCCGCGGCCGCGGCGACGGTACTGCTCTCAGGTGCTGGGCCGGGGGTTGCGGGGGCGGGGGCCGCCGCGGGGGCGGACTCTGGCTGGGGCGCTGCGGGGTCTGCTGCCGCCGCGGGGACGGGGGCCCCCGCGGGGGTCGTGTCCATCGGCTGGGACGGCTGGGGCTCTGCAGGGCCTGCTGCAGCCTGACTTGGTGGTGCGGCTGCGGCTGCTGCCTCGGTCGTTACCTCGTTGCCCTCAGTCTTCCCTTCTTGACTAGATGCGGTGGACACGTCCATCGACTCGGTCGACGCAGACGCCACCGGGTCCACCTCCATGCTCTCCGTGGACGGGGCGGACGGTGCGGAGGGGGTGGCCGGCGCAGACTTGGCCTCCAGCCTGGCGATGCACTGCGTGATGAAGCGGATCGTCTCCTTGCGCGCCGAACGCACGTCGTCTCGCCCCTCCGTCTCGATCACATCCAGTTTGATGAGCTCCCGGGTCAACATCTCATCCAGGAACAGGTACAGCTTGTCCTGACGCGTGCCCACAAACTCGTCCACCTGCTTGGAGAGCGACTCCACCTCCTGCTGCACGTCTCGCACCTTCTCCAGTGGGTCCTTGGGCTTGGTCTGCTGGGGCGGTGGCGGTCGCGGCGCCTGCTGCTGAGGCGGTGGCTGAGGAGTTTGCTGCTGTCGGGGTGGAGTCTGTTGACGGGGTGGCTGCGGTTGCCGTGGCTGCTGCTGCTGCTGCGGTTGCCGTGGCTGCTGCTGCTGCTGGGGTTGCGGCTGCGGCTGCTGCTGTTGCCTGGTGGGCGGTGGCGGTGGCTGATGGTGCTGCTGGGAGAAGGGCCGCTTGTGGGCGGGCGCCTCCTGGTCTTGCGAGTCCCGCGAGTGGAACGACGGGAAGCCCATGTTGGACCTCGAGAAGCCCTGGTGGCCGAACGGGCTTGCACGCGGCTGATGGTGGGGGAAGCCCTGGCCGAAGTTGGCGGCCGACGAGTCCACGTCGTCCCTGGCGAGCACGGGCTCGTCGCGACCCTCCACGAAGATAGGGATCTGGCGCACGTTGCCGCCGTTGCCGGCGCTGGGCTTGGCGCCCTGGGGCTGGGGGTGCGCCTGGTGCTGCTTGGAGCCGGACGGCGGCTTGGCGGCGGCCGGGTCCTGGCTGGCAGCCCCGTCGGCGGATGCGGACTGCGGGTGGATGTCCAGCCTGGAGACGAACCTCTGAGGCCCTGCCGGGTGGCCTTGGGGCATGGTCTGGTCCGGGGCGGGCGGTGCGGACTGCGCCCGCTTGCCGCGGTCGTCGTCCATGTCCTCAGTAGCTTGAGCCTGCGCCTGAGCCTCGCCCAGGTCCACCGTGTTCCTCAGGCCGTGGTGTGCGAGGCCGGGCTGCTGCTGCTGCTGCTGCTGCTGCTTCGCCTCGGCCTGCTGGGGCGGCTCGGGCTGTTGCTGCTGCTGCTGCTGAGGCTGGGCCGGTGCCTGAGGCGGGGGTTGGTGCTGCGGCTGGGACTGGGAGCTGTTGGAGCCGGCGCGCTGTCGGAAGCCCCAGCCCATATCCCCTCCAGGACTGCCGGGGCCGGGCTGCTGCTGCTGCGGCTGCTGCTGCTGCTGATTGGTCTGCTGGGCTTGCTGCTCGTCGTACCAGGGCCGCAGGCTGTCCGCGAACTCGGGGTGCTGCTGAGCCAACTCCTCCAGGCGCTGCCGGAAGTCGGGGCGGCCACGCGCCCTCAGCCCATCATCGTCGAACGGGAACCCCGCCTGCAACAGACAAAACGGCGGACGTCAGAATCGTGCCGCGCCGACTGGGAATCGAACCTGGAACCCTCAGCACCGCGGGACCACGGGGGACCGGCGAAAGCCCTGCCCGGCGAAGGCGCCTCCACTTCCGCGCGCCCCCCCCCCCCCCCCCCCCCCACAAATGTGCTGGTCAGAGGGCACCGCGAGTGCGAGGCACACGAGGATGGCGGGACGTCACGCGGGCAAACAGCCGTCGAGGTGTGGGCAGGGCGCGGCGCGCGTGCCAAAGGGGGGGGGGGGGGGGGTGACTCATCGGCCCACCTCGCACATGGTAAACACAAACGAATTTGAGGGGGCCGGCCGACCCATCCCGTCCGTGATGGTCCGTGCCCACGCAAGCCGGCCCGGTCAATCCGTCTGCGTTAAAACAAGCCGCCGCCTCGCTACGCCGTCCTCAATGAGAACCCCCGTCCCCGGCGGCGGCCCCGACGACGCGTCCTCGCCCCCGACGAACGTCCCCCCGATGACAAACGCATTTGGCACACTTTCGCGGAGTTTCCAAAGCGGCCCCTCCTCTGGCCGGCCGGACTGGCCGGTGCCAGCAGGCATATGCACATTCCGCGGCAATTCTAAAAATACAGGGACAACTCGAAATAGACGAGACGAGCGGCGCGGCGCGTTATATGCCCGGCAAGGAGCAGTGGCGGCAGCAGCAGCAGCAGCGGCAGTGGCCGTGGTGGTGCGGCCGCGGAGCTTTTCAGGGGCGCCGCGTCCCGCCGGACCACAAGGAGGGCCATCTTCTGGAAGCCGGTCTCGGGGAAGCGGTGAGGGAAGTCCAGGCGACGGGCCCATCAC
Organism: Odontothrips loti; assembly: GCA_038380765.1. Lineage (NCBI taxonomy): Eukaryota > Metazoa > Arthropoda > Insecta > Thysanoptera > Thripidae > Odontothrips > Odontothrips loti. Next base: position 10,857,604 of record CM076252.1, read on the forward strand.
AGCACAGACGTCCTGCCGGGCTCCCGACGGCAGCACCAAGGACATCACGGCCTCCGACACGACCCTTACCGGGAAACACTGCGGCGGCAAGTCCACGGGCGACGACTCGCTAGCCATGGCGCTGCGAGGTGTCAACTCGTGTTAACTGGGATTAACAGACTCGCGATGCCGGATACCAGGTCGCGGTCTGAAGAAGGCGGCGGATGAGCGGATGAGCCCGTATACCGTGTGGCTGCACGACTCCGGAGCGACTGAACTGACACGGCACGCGCCGAACCTACCGACTGACTGACTGGGATGAGCCGATCCTGGCCAATCCCCCCCCCCCCCCTTTTCTTCTCTCTCTTGCTCCCACTCAGAGGGCGCCCCCTCCCCTTTAGCCAGTCAGTCTGAAAACAGTGAGAGCGAGAGGGAGAGAGGGACCGTACTTCTGCGAACGCAGTGCCGGTGACTGCGAAATAGAACGAGATGACAGGGGGGGGGGGGGGGGGGGGAAACAGGGTAACCGTGTCAGTGTCTCAGATCGGGATCACAACACAGACAAGGTTCAGCACATCACCTGATCTGCCCTCAAGCTGGTCCAGCACACACTATATCCCACAGTGCAGGCGGAAATCGATATTGATAGCCATGCAGAGCAAAAGTCACAATGACAAACCATGAAGTTTTGAGATCACCTTATGTTGGTCCTCCAACCTCGGCTTGTTTTAAAAGGAGGCAAAGAGGAAAGGAAAGTTTACAGGACACTTACTAGTTACCCAAAATAATTTCTCGTTGAAGTGCAAACGTTAAACCACACAATTCGTATGCAACACCAAAATTGAAAATCGCAGAGAATCACATTTATATAAAGACTTGGGGAAAATAAAGGGAGGACCAGACATGCAAGAGGACTTTAAAGTCTTTAAAAGATGTTTAGTGATGATCTCTTAATAATTCAAGCTTAAATAACTGCTGAGAACATGACAACCAATGACACATTAGATACATGAGAGTTCAAGGTGAGCGACTGCACGAACCTGACCATTGCTGACCATACAGTGTACCGATAACCTCAAAATGATCCACCATACCTTAAGACACTTAAGACATCTGCTGAAGTATACTGGTAAAAGAAGAACACTTCACGAACATGGAATTGGAACAACGCCAAGACAAACTGTAGACGCCAGCAACAACAGAAAAAACAGCAAACGTAAAAGCTGTAACAAGGAAAGCCTTCACTCCACTTACCCTTCGAAAACTAGGAGGATTCGGTACTCTTTCGAAGAACATCTCCTTGTCTTTATCCAGCTTTTTCCGAAGCTCTTCAAGAATCTGATCACCGGACTTCCCTCGAAGTCGATCACGCAGAGACGGTCTATCCTTGTCACGAAATGCGAATGACATTGTGGAGCACCGTGCGTGGACCAGTTATATACTTCGAAGGAATCTCCAAAACATGCCTAGAAGTACCCAGAAGATTCTACGAGGGTCGAGCGGACGATCAGCCAATCAAACGACAGCCCCAGGACGTAGTGGGGGAACAGCCAATCGCAGACCGCGGCCCTGCCAGTACCAGCATTGCAACCAAAAATGAAAGAAATCTGACAGTGTGTCGTGACTACGTAAATTGTCCGCAAACTTCAAAATGCAATTGTGAAAAATACTTCTACAATATCGACATTTATTTTGGAAGAAGACTGTTCCAAAATGAACATCGTAAAGAGAAAATGCACGTTTCCTAGGTTGGCAACGTTCCGCGGGAAATTTTAAGCACAGAGGAGGTGCGGTGGGGGACGAAAGTTCGAGCAAAATCTAGAGGTTTCGAGTCAGGGGAGGCCCTGGCCCTGGGACCAGCCAAGATGCTAGGGCGACTTTAGGTTTTTCTGAAAGAAATGAAGGGCACCGTACCACACAGGACTCGAAGATGCTGCAGCAGCAGTCTAACTGATCTTTGTAAAGAGAGTCAGATCTGGAAATCAAAGCGTAAGTCTTTTCCTTTCTCCTAAAATTGCAGGCAGCAATTTAACTTGCAGAGGCAACAGAAAGAAATGATAAAAAGAAGAAAAACAGGGGCCAAGCTAGATTTGTTAATCTGTCTAATGATGTTGTAAAGGCTGGAACTAAAAAATTCGTAAAATGGTTGTGCACAAACCAGTGTAATACAAAACAACAACATTTTCCACGCTCGGATTGAGACCTGAAAAATAATGTCTTACTATAGGAACCAAAACACTCTGAGCCCTAGTCTTCACTTAAATTTGTAGGCTTCATTATAGCGATTGATTATAGGATCACAAGATAACGTTTTACAATTTAATACCGTATTGAGGGATTGCGAAATTATCTATCAGCAGCAAGGAACAGGATGTACGTCCGTTGCCATTAAAAAGAAATAATATAATGTAAACTATCCCAAAATACATCAAAACCTCCAAAACAGGTTAAGAAGTAGTTGTTCAGAGCCCACCACATGGAAGACTAGATGGAATATCATGTACCTCAGGCTTCTCTTGAGTCAGAAGATGCTTCACGGAAAGAAATAGTTGAGTGTGCTATTGAAAAAACATGCTATAGAGCATGAATTTATAAAACGAGCGGTCAACTTTTTGATTATTGTTTTTGCTACAAAAATCTAAGCACATGACAGAACAACTTACCCGGCCAAAAAATGGGAGTTGGTGACAGAATAAAATTTCTGATATATTAAGTTTATGTGATCAAATTTTACGAGAAAAACGCAAAATCAAATTTAGAAACCCAGATTCGACCCAATTCAATTGGTTTACGAGTCACACGATCGATAAAATTGTGGCAGCAGGTGACATTTAGGCAGTGGCAATAGACGGTTATTCGCAGTCACTGTTTGGGGCGGGGGCGAGGTGTATTGGCAGTGTTGAAGTTGTTATTTCAGAAAAATTGTCGAAATCCATCGTGAAAAAAATGGCTGATCCTAAATATGCGAATTTGCCAGGCATTGTAAGTCATACAGTTTCATGGAACGTCACATATCTTTCTAGTGTAAACTAAACAGTAGCAATTAGTCAACGTTTATGTCTCGTCTCAATTCTAACCTGCCATGTCAGCGGACAGCCCAGATTCTAGGCCAATGCTTCCAGACACAACTGATGACCATTTGCATTTTCCTTTACTCTGTCAGGCTTATGACCAGCCGGATGTTTACGAGACAGATGACTTACCAGAAGCAGATCAGCATGAAGATACTTCTGAGGTGGGTGTAGTTTTTTCTTTTATAATTTTAATTTATTAATATGGATCCATTTGTAGCTGACATTTTTTTCTTCAATTTTTTTGCAGGAAGAGAATGATTCTATAGAAAGACTGCATTTGAGTGCATCTGAGTCGTTCCTCAAATTCAAGGATAAGCATTTGTCAGGGAATTCAGTTGATTTTTCAGACCGTCTCAAAAAGGTTCCCAACCGAGGCTATGATGCAAGGCAAGTTGCTGAAGTAAATGGTTTTTCCTTTCATACATTAGTTATACAATAATGTAACAAACTTCTGCTTATAGGTCTGGGGTTTGGGAGTTGGCTGGTGAAGGAGAGAAGGAAAGTATTTTGCAGAAGTATCAGCGTCTTCAGTGTGAAATGAAAGAGTTCATGGAAGAAGTGGCTTCTTTGAAAGTAAGTTATTGGTATTTATATTCCTGCATCATTCAGTTATCCTCCAATTTATAAGTTAAAATGAAAATGAGTGAATGTCTGGGGGAAATTTAATATTTTATCTATCCGTACAGGATGTGGCCAAAGGAGAGGATAAAGGAGATGCAGCTGGTTACAAGGCATTGGCTGCAAACATTGAGCGTGCTCAAAAGCAACTGTCTGAATTTCGTTTAGAAGAGACCCTTGGGCCAGAACTGTTGGCATCATTGAAGGACCCAGAGACTGCCCAAATCAAGTAAAATAGTCTGCCTGCCTTTAAAAAAACATGTTGAATAGTTACTTTTGTTCAGTAATTGTTTTGTGTGACTTGTTTAGGAAATTGTTTGCGCGGTTTGAAACATACAAGCAGAAAGGTACTAAGCCTAGTGATTCAGGAGCAAAACAGAAGGATGAGGCTGCCCAACCTACTGCTGATCGTGAATTATACTATAAGCTCCGTTACCGCCCTGAACAGAGTCAACTCCAACAGACATCCCGAGTTGTAGAACTAGAACAGCGTTTAAATAAGTTAGAAGCGGTTCTTGGTTCAGCAAATGAAAACATGGTATATGACAAAGTTTAATCAGCTTAGCAATGATTTGTGTTATTTGTGACCTCATTTTGTTTCTGTGCTATTTCCTTTTTCAGGCTCGTTTGGCCCCCTCCCTACAAAATCAGAGTGTCTCATCTATTGTGGAAAACCTGGAAAGCAGAATCTCACTCCTGGATCCATCACAGATTGATAGTGTTGAAGTTAGGTTGTCTGGTCTGGCTGGGAAAATGGACACTATTGCTGAGAAAGCTAGTGGTCTGTCTGATCCAGAAAAGGATGCTAAGGTATTTTTGCAAGGAGAATTTCTCTCTCATTTGTTGGGAAGTAATTTATAATTTCAATATAAGTATATAATTTGTACCCTTGTATCTAGGTGTCTGAGCTCTACGAATTAGTCAAAAAGACTGAATCCATTTCAAGAGTTTTACCACAGACTATAAACAGACTTGCTTCTTTAGAAGCTCTTCATCGTGAAGGTAAGAGTTTCCACTAGTCATCTTTACTAAGCCGTGTGGTGTATTTGGTTTGACCGTTTTCTGTTGGGTTTCAGCAAGCGACTTCTCAACTTCACTTTCAAAACTGGAGGCATTCCAGTTGAAACTGGCAAGCAGTTTGGAAGGAAATGAAAAGCTTTTGCAATCAGTAGAAAAAGGCTTTGCCGAGAATGTTGAGACAATCAAGAAAAACATGTCTGGACTTGATGAGAGATTGACAGTTCTGAAAAAGAAATGAATAATCCCATTTTAATATGACCAATTGTTTATTTGTATTATGAGCTTATATTATAATTTAAGTTAAAACCCCTGTAATGGATTGGTAGTTTGATTTTTCATGCTTGCGCTGTGTTTTTGTCGTGTTTGTATATTTGGAACAGGTAACTATTTACAATTATAAGATATTATGAATCTGATTGAACTATCTTTATTAATGCTCTTCTATGTTGAACAGAAGAAAATTTTAATTTTGATCTTGAAGTGAAATATCTTTGTATATTAATTAATGAATTTTAAGTGCTTATGCCAACCTTGACAGTACTGGTGCAACCTGGACAACTGTGCAGAGTATCATGAACAAAGATATCACAGTCTAAGCAAAATATCCTGAAGCAGGCTTTGCATTTGTAGGCCTGAAAAATAGGTTAAGAATTATGACTTCATTATGTTTCCATGACAACTGACATACCACAGGAAACTTACATGTTTATCAAATTCAACAAATTTTCTTCTGCATCCAAAGCAGTCTGTCTCATTGATATCCTTGGCATCAAGTTCTAGAAAATTATCCACAGGGAATAAATGGTGGTAGGAACGTGCAAGATGAGGTGCGGAGACAAGTGTCAGGCCACATGCCCTGCACTCTACTGGTAGCTCACAATACTTGCTACCACATTGAGGACACAAGTGTCCTGCAGCACCTAATTTGGTGGAGTCTACTTTGCTTTCAACATCCAAATGGCTGTGGAAAAAATCAATTGGGTTAGAACAGATTACACTTTAAAGAAGACTGCAACTTGCTAGATAAAAAGGGGCTATGGTTAATACACACCACATGCAAAATGACAAAGGATGGTTGTTTGATGCATTTGTTGCGTCTCCAGATTCATTTCCTATTTTGTTGTGATGAGGAAATCCCATTCGAACCAGTGAGCTATCCTGAGTGCGCGCTGCAGGAGGAGGCTCTACTTGCTGCAGAAGTAAATCACGGAAGTGGCAGTCGTCTAAAATAACAGAATACATGCCGCCAGTTTCTTTGCTCAGTTGACGGCATACTCTGACTTCAGCAGCTAGGCCAATGACTGAACAGCGTACTCCTTCTGCTTTTAATTTCTGGAAGCCCACAAAAATAGAATACATTTACATCAAATCAAATGAAAAATTTGATCAAGGTGAAAGACCATGAGTGATTAATTACAGTATAGAACTGACCTGAATAGTAACATTAATATCATGCGGATCACATGTTGTAAGAGAGCCCATGACAATAAGAACTTCTCTACTTGCATGACCAGGCAGAAGACGTAAAGAACTTAGAGCCAACTCCAGAGAGTTCTGGAGTGAAGGTTCTCCACTGCAAGGGCCTTGGGAAAATTGCTTGACGATCTGAAAAAGTTAATTTATTTATTATCTTGAAAGGAAAAACAAGCAAGGATTCTCTTGTATCTGAATCACACAACTTACATCGACATGTTTGCGAGAATTTCCAGCCAGTTCACATACTAGTTCGGCTCGTTTATTACGAGTAACTATAATACCCATTTGACTGATAGGATTTTGATCAAAATATTCCTCAATGAAGCCTTCCAAAAGCTGGGAACAGGAGAAATTAACGTAACAAAGGAAAAGCAAAATAAATATTTCTTTTCATGCAATTAGATATCAAGTGAGCAAACAATGATACCTTTGCTGTGCATAGCTGGCGAGTTGGTTTTAAGTCTTGATCTGACATAGCATCAGAACAATCTAATATAATATACAAGTGTCTCATCATACCAAGTCGAGTGTTTGGACGTCTTTCAGCCTGTCGCTTTCTCTTGGCTCGTTGAACAATTTCAGCAACAGAGGCTTCCAGCATTCCATCATCATCCTCTTTGATGGCTTCCCTAAAATATAATTTAATGGTGTTAATAGAATTGTGACAGTATTTGAATAGATACATTAGAATCACATGCGTACCATGTCTTTTCATAACCAGTCTCCCAGCGATACTCATTACCCTCATCTTCATCAGCCATCTCGCCAGATAGAAGTGAATCTATAAATCAAGAACAAGATCAACTTGGGAATGAAAAGTATAAGCATTAACAGTATAACCCAACCCATACATCGACATCGACAGCAAGACAACTGGACACATGAATAAGATACGCAAATATTTGTGCTATGTGATGTATTAGGCCGCAGTATTGTCACGATATTTGGAAGTTTACCTAAGTACAATTAAAGTAAACAGACAGAAGTACGTGATGTACGCCACCAGCCGGCTTCAACTTCAAAAACATTCGACCAAACCTATTATTTGCACTCTACGTCGACTGCTGACCCCGGGTCACCTGGGTTTGAAAATAATTGCCTCACTGCAAATAATCCTTCTCCCCCCGCCTCCCCCTCCCTCAATCCGCCGCGCCCCCATCCCCCATCCGCCCATCCGCCCATCCCCTCCCCGAGCCACCTCTTCCCCCCTCCCCCTTCCCTTTGCCCACTGGGAGCAGCGAAGCCGATGCCGAAGCCGTCCGTCCAATCCAATGTTTTGTCAATATAGCAGTGAAGAATTGCTTCTCAAGCGGTAGTTTTTGTCAACACTTTGAGTGCTGGCATTGAAGCGCAACGGTCTGGATGTTTCATGTCCGATTTTATGTGAAACAAGTGCGCCGATAAAGTGGATGATAGCATCCCAAGATGTCAACCGCTTTGCTCGCCCTCGTCGCCGTATTTCTGTGCATCCTTTTCCGTCTGCTGAACGTTAACAGCCATGCCGAGAAGCCTGCTCTGTTCTGCAAGGACCGGAACTTTCTCGAAACCGTCTCTAAAATATCGTCCGTTGTGCAAGAGCCGTAAGTGTTTGTGTCTCCAGCCGCGTAGGTTCCAGGTTAGCCATTGTTGAGGTTGGGCGGCGGCCTCGGGATGGGACATGAGACGGACGTAGGCCAATGTTTCGGCCGTTCGGCCACTCCTTACAAGGTCGAGGCCTGCTTCCTGCTTGGCCTTGGAATTCATTTCTCGGTTTCCTCTCGTTTAAGGAACACATTTCCCCCCTGTTCCCCTACTGCTTTTTTTACCTATTCCTTTCTGTTCTAGAATAATCCATTCTAAAAGCTGCTTCTAAAAGCTCTCAAAATAAATATTGTTTTGAATTAGTTTTCTCCTTCATTTTTAATTTTGTTAGGCTACACGTCTTGATTTGGTTGTTTATCGATTAACTTTTTAATTTCATTTTTTCTTAAATTAATTTTTCAGCTACACCCCAACACGTCTATGGGGATTCAGTGGCCATGTTCAAAGTGTGGTCCACAGCATTCTCGGACGGTTGAAATGTCCATGGCCTATTGGCGAACGCTGCTTCCTCCACCTTTCCGATGGGTCAACCCTAACATACGACTTGTATCAGCCTTTAAATCAAACTTTTGAAGGTATTCAATTTAAAATATGTCAGGAAACTTCAAAACTGCATAGTTAATTACTTAATTAATTACTTTTTCTTATGTTTTAGATGATGTCACCTTAGCTGTCTGTCCTGGAATAGGAAATACTTCAGAGAGTGTTTATATTCGAACATTTGTCCATTATGCCCAGTGTCATGGTTATCGGTGTGTTGTGCTGAACCATCTAGGTGCTCTCAGTAGTGTTTCTGTTACAGCACCTAGAGTTTTTACATATGGTGAGAGTTAGTTGTATACTGATTAGACTGTGTTCTTTGTGGTCTCAACACAATTTATTTGATATCCTGGTTGTTTTAGGTCACACTGATGATTTCCATTACATGGTGTGTAATTTGGTGTCACGTTACCCTGGGACAGAAGTTGTGGCAGTTGGTTTTTCACTTGGGGGAAATCTTGTAACCAAGTACTTCGGTGAGACTGACAAAATCCTTCCATCTAATATCATTGGTGGCATTTCCATCTGTCAAGGTTATTGTGCGATAGAGTAAGTGTCTCAGTTGTGCCTTGCAATTTTTTTCAATAAGTCTTAATAGGATTTTGATTTTATTTATAATCTGTTGTTATTTTGTGTTCTTAACCCAGTGTTTTGTCTTGCTTTCGATCCGTTTACAGTGGAAGTTCATACCTACTAAACTGGCAAAATTTCCGTCGTGTGTATTTATATGTGATAACAGAAACAATGAAGAGCATAATCTTGCGTCATCGCTCTGTCCTCTTATCAGAAAATGTGAAAAAAATGTTTGGTTTGAATGAAAGGGATATTGTTGCTGCTGCTACTTTACCAGAACTGGATGAAGCATACACAAGGTACTATCTACTATTCCATCTTACGTTAAATTCAATGTTGCACGATTTCTGAACTCATCATATTTCTTTATTTTAGGAGGGTGCACAAATTCAAGTCAGTGAATGAAATGTACCGCTGGAGTAGCTCTAAATACTACCTCCATAACATAAAGTTACCTATGGTTTTTATCAATGCTCGAGATGACCCAATTGTTCCTGAAAATATGCTTAAGCCTATTCGAGAATTCGCCTGTAAGTCTCTGTCCATATCCCCTGTGAAATAGAATCCTTCATTTATTAAATCTTAACAATTAACCATCTTCTTTTCAGCGAACCATCCCAAAATTTTGTACGTTGAAACTGCTCATGGTGGCCATCTTGGGTTCTATGAAGGTGGATTCATTCATCCAAATCCTGTTACTTGGCTGGACCGTACAGTTGTTGGCTTGATTGGGTCTCTGGTATATGCACACTCAGAAAGTAAGCTTAAGTTCTCTGCTGGTGTCCATTAGAGACTTCACTTCTTCCGAAATTACTTTAGTTTGGGGCTGTCAGCGTGTGGTAATAAAATGGAACACCATTTGCTATATAAATTCAGTCCCAGGATTTGATGTATTGCATTTAAATGAGTTTCTAATACCATTGAGATTAGTTTTCTCACCATTCCAGTTGAACTGTAATTGTATTAATGTCAACTGCCACATTCTAGATTTTATCTATCATTGCAAATGTTCCTGTACTTGGATGGTTTGTCTTCCTTTTAAATGCAACCATGTTGAGATTCATTCCTTTACTGCCTGATTTTATCATAGTTGTTTACCGTTCTTTCCATCCGTCAGTTTAACTTCCATTCCTTACCTGGATGCATTACAGTAATCAGTGCAATATATTAATTGATATTAATGTGAATCAGAGTTTAAAAAAAGAAACCTAAAAAAAAAAAAAAACTATTTAAATGGGTTTCAATATCCAGAAATATTTAATTGTATTTAATTGATTGTGAAAGTTTATCCTTAACTTTGCTTTGGATATTTTGGGGCCATTTCTTAACTGATGTTTTAAGAAAGACACTGATCAGGTAGCTGTCTTGGCTGTGCAACACTGTATTTAGGCTCCTCATGGTCTTTCATCTTCTGTTATTTTATTGAATGACAGCTACCTATAATGATTAGATTAAATATCCAAGTTCGGTACCTTTTCTAATTTTTTAGTGTCATTTTGTATATGCTTGGGCTGTGCTATATTGCAAGAAATGCTTTTCATTTTATATTATTTTATTGGGTCAGTAATGATCTTACATTATTCAGGGGTCATTGTTTTAGCACATTTTCTTGAGGAAGATTTTTCATTATTGTTTTAGCACATGTTCCTGAAAAAGACTGATACATGATTGTTGCTGAAGTGCTGGTACACTTTTGCTTCATCTTTTGTGTCGACATAATTTTATTATTCTGTTTGTTATTCTAGTAATTGTTGTTTTGGGGCTGCTTATCTGTCAACTTCTGCAGTACACATGCAGAGCTGTTGTTTGTCATAACCAGCTTTAGTCCTCCATTATTTTCTTCCAAATCACACCAGCCTACAGTGTGTGTATTCCAAAGCGTGTTGTAAATTTTACATTTGGGTGTCCTATAATGCTTAACATTCTTAATTAAGCCAAATGACATGGAGGGCATAAGACATAAATTAATGGAGTTGTCATTGCATTCAATCACTTAAACTGTCTTTAAAATGTTCAAGACGTGTACTTTTAAGCTAGTACCTAATATAGCAGAGTTGTTTTGACTTTTGCTGCTTTTGAGAGCAGTATTCCTTTTTGTGCTACTTTAAGGTAGACAGAACAGACCTAGATACCTAGAAAACCAGAGGTCTGTTATAAAGTCTCTGCCATGGCATTTTACCAAATAACAATTTATTTACCATATGAGAAGAATCATTTGATCTACTTACACCTCTTAAGCAGAGGAATAGAATTTGAGTCGTAGGAGTTTGTGGCAAAGTTCCTATCTTTGCTGATTTTATTTTTTCGTATGTTTAGGGATGAATTGAGTGTGACAGCCGTTGAGGTGTTCTATGCTTATGTATGTTGTGTTTAGGGGTCTTCATTGTCATATTTATTCATACTGTTTATCTGAAGGAGGTACCTACAGTACTTTGCTTTCATTTGTATGGGAAGTAAGACCGACGGAGGTCAGAGGAAAGTGTTATTACAGACTGATTGATATCAGATGAAAACAAGTACTTAAATTGTGATTTTACACAGATTATTTCTAACCTGCAAGTTGATGTATGGTAGAGCAGAAAATGTGTTCATTCATAGTTTGGATGTGTTGTGTGACCAATAGACATAACAAGAACTGATGTAGAGACAAGCTTCATCTTTTGACTTTGTTTTGTCTTCTTGAATCGCTGATTGATAGTTTGGCTCTTCATTCAACCATAATGTGATATTTAAGAATTTGAAATTCATCTTCCTGAAAAGATAGTTGGATACAGATGAATGGCTATAACCGTAGAATTATTTTAAAAATTGTAAGATCATCTTACATCAAGACTTTTTCTCAGGTTTTAAATGAGGTAGTGTAGTTTTGTATCAATATTTGATTTGAATTCTTTTGGGAAAATCCAGTTCCTTTGATTTGTGGTTTTCCTCTGTTAATCAGACTGTTGGCGGTAAATACAAAACTTTCTTTTAGAAAACCTCAGAACCTAAATTTTGTCCATTAATAATGTAGTCATCTAGTTAGTGCAACATTGATCCTGTGTCTGAAGTAATTTTATCTGACATTTTTCCTTTCTGTGCATCCTTCTAATCCTTGCTTGAGATTAATGCCAAATTCAGTGCATTTCTAGTCCAAGATATATTTATAACGTTGTCTTGTATGGAAATTAATTTTATGTTGAAAATATTAATAATTATTTATCCTTGTGGAAAGTGTACACATTTATCTGTTATTTCAGTAATACCTGACAATCTTCAGTGTTTAAATTTTGAACCTTAGATATTCTGACTTAACATTTTAGACAGTTCATCAAACGACAATGTTTTACTGGATTATACCTAAATATGAGTAGAATATTGCAGCTAACTGCAGTAAACAGTTTGCTGTCTTGTCAATTGAAAGGGGCTTGGTGTTTAAATCTATATCACTTTTGCTGAGGCATATTTTTAGCGTGTTCATAGTGAGGGAAAATTTTGTTGTTCATAACTTCTGTAGTAGTTTCAATGTGAGTGTTGCACAATTGCCTTGTCACACATTTGAAATTTATGAGTTAGGTGCTGTGAAACTGATTATGGTGTTGATAGTCTCCTTTCAGGATATTTTTATTGTTACACAAGTGCAGTATTATGGGTTATAGCACACTCAAAGCTGATCTTATGTCTGTAGTTGTGAAGCGGTGTGCCAAAAAAGTGAATGATGTAGTTAACCTGTTACTGTATTCTGATGCCATGAGTACTATGCACTAAATTATTTAATGATTTTGCCAAGTCCCTGCTAAGGTTTTATTACACTGTTGTGTTTTCTATGAAATTTTGAAGCTTGTTAGTGCTAACGGATCCCCTTGTATCTAAGCATTGATCTAAGCCCATATATCCATCCTTTGTAGCTGTGTGTAGTGAAAATCTCTGCCAGAAGATTATAAACATTGTCTTGTGATGTAATATTCACACAGAATTTGTCACATTGTGCTTAAATCATCAGTACTGAGTTTGCTTAGATTCCAAGGTATTGATCTGTTTTTCCTTGGTTTCATAGATATGTGGAGGCTATTTTTCCTCTGTGATGCAATTTTGTCCGACATTTCTAAGGTTTTGTGGGTTGATTATTCAATACCTTCAACAATTGTTAAATTGTTGAGAAACAAACTGTTTGACAACGCCGAATATTGTTTTTAAAAAAAAAGTGAAGTGTTGTTAGGGGCAGGGAAATGCAATTAAAAGCTCCGTTCATACCAGAGACGTGTATCGACTATTTTCTCTCTTTCCTAACCAACCCCATCCCGCACATAATGGAATAATCTTGAAAGGCAGTCACTGGAAATGAGAAAAGGGTGTGTGTGGACAGGACAGGACACCACGTTCCCGCTCTGTCTTACTCTCACACGCACAGCCCGTAGTAGCAGTAGGATTCGGGGCCGCAGTGGCTGCACGCGTCACCCGGCCGGTAGATGGGGTCCCCCACCACGTTGCCCGCGGGCCCGTAGTTGCACACGTAGATACGCGCGTTCCAGCGGCGGCCGCCGTAGTAGTCCTTGTACTCGGCCACGCCGCAGCCCACCAGGAAGGTGTCGGCCCAGCCCAGCTGCGTGAAGTGGCCCGTCATGGGGGAGAACCTGGCCAGGGCAGCCGGCATGGCACACAGATTAAGAGAAGGGCACCTCATTCATAAAACAAACAAGAAAACAAGATTTTGAAAGAAACAAAACGGTTTAAATTATGGTGCACTTGCACCCCGCCCCTAAAAAAATCCGGCCACATGTGATCAATGTTCCGGACAAGAAGTGGGGGAATTCTGAGGAGAAAATCAAACGAGAAATTTTCATTTGACGTTCTTCGATTTCAAAACACGACATGCCTTTAAAACTTTTAGGGGATTGATGAACGCATGACATTACCTGTAGGTGCCGAGGGTCTGGCGGGCGCTGTGCTTGGCCACCTCGTCGTACCACTTCCTGGTGACCACGTCCCAGTTGGGTGGCTTCAGCGGGCGAGTCGTCCGCTCCAGGTAGATGTTCTGCCCCACTCGGAAGCGGTCTGCCATCGCGACAGAAACAGAAACACGCAGTCGTCATCAATCGGGAAGTGAATCGCGGGGTCGGGATGAGACTGCTGATACTCCACCCTGGGTAGGGGCAGGGCGCGTCACACGTGGTCACACGTGGTCACACGCCACACTCACCCACGTTCCGGCAGGTGTCGTGCTTGAACTGGCACTGGTCCGCCCAGCGCTGGGCGATGGCCGCCAGCTCGTCGTCGTACCACTGCACAGGTATAGGCACAGCACATGAGAGCGTGTAGAGTAGCTACTCCACTGACTCCACTCCATCGCCTTGCACGGCACCCACCATGAGCCGCATGTTGGCGGCGGGGGGCTGCGGTCCCGGCGCGCCGCGCGGCTCCTCGCCGGTGGCCAGGATCCAGCGCACCGTGTTGTGCGCCGCCACCACCTCGTCCTGCTCCTCTCGGCTCAGCGGCCGCGACTCCGCCGTGCCCCGGCACGCCCCGCCCGGGCCCTGCAAAACGCACGCGTTCACTCGTCGGAAGTCGCGGTCACGTACTCCAGGACGACGAGCTCACCTAAACTCTGAGATGTTCGGTCTGGAGGCCTGAGACAGCCTAGCCTGAGGCCCAGCGGCCCCGGCCCAGCCCAGCCCGAGCCCGACTCCCTGCGGGTAGGCGCCTGCAGGGTAGGCACTCCCGTCAGACTGCCGCGTCGCGCGGGCCGGCCTACCCTGCCCCTGCCCCTGCTGCAAGACATGCACTTCCCACGCCGCCGCGCCGGCCGCGGCCGCCCCCGTGGACTCACATAGTATCGGCACATGGTGTGGTCGTGGCAGATGTTGCAGTAGTGGTAGTAGTTCTTGCCGTCCTGGGCCTCACCCCCGCCCCCGCCGGACCGGACGGCCGTGCTGACGGCCTTGACGTCGTCGACCGCGCCGCCCCGGGCCAGGAGCAGCAGCAGCGACAGCAGCAGCAGCGGTGGCAGTGGAGGCACGGGCGGCCCCCTGCAGACATCGTGTTTGAGTGAGCAACAAAAATTTTAATTCACGCCAATTCAGCAAAAATTCAAACCCCAAATTGACAACTAAAAACTAGGCTGCCCAAAGGCCAATTGCGGGCGAATTTGTGTCACGTGTTTCGTAGTGGTAGTTTTAGTCCTTTAGGGTTCAAAATTCGCGTCGCTCGCTCGCTTGATTGTAATTAATCAATAAATATTCAAGAACATTCAAGATATTACAAGAACAATATTTCAGTTATCAGTTTCAATCATCGCGTATAAGGAACGTCACAGCTCATATGCACCCATCGCTGACGCGTTAGTGTCCACGGATATTTCGGAGTGCACACGTGATGCCCGTTCTTTTGGTATACTTTACCCTCCATTTGGTGTAAAAAAAAACGGCAAAAATGGGTGGGTCCTACCTCGTCCCAGACTTCCGTCCGGAACCGTTCCTGCTTAACTTCGGTGTTCGGATGGGAACCGGTGTACCAGGAGTTGACCGCCGCTAAGACACAGGCACGACGCAGCCACCTTGGTAGGCAGGCTTCCGCAACGGCCAACATCGCCCCTTCCGCTGACCAGATTTCAGGAGTCAGCCCCCTTCGACCAGCCAGTTGGTCTGTGGCCGTGAGGCCACTCCCTCGCGGATTGAGAGGGAGGTAGGATGCCCAGATCGTACACGGCCGAAGCCGATTGTACTCTACTCTTCTACGCCATGTATCCAAGTAGGTGTTGCCCGAATACTCCAGATTCCGAGGCCTTACGCTTGAAAAATGTAGAAGGCCGAACCCTAGGCCTCTACATTTAACTTCTGCCGAGTCTTGGCAAGCACCATTCCCCTGCTCGGGCGTCGAACCACTGAGTTAACGAGTGTATTCAACCTCCGGGGAATGTCCGCGGCCCAACGTCCGCGGTCACTCAGACAACACACTTTGAACACGTTCTTTTGGTATATTTTACCCACCATCCTCGGTCGGCAGACTTCAGAAAAATTTTCACCCCGGCAAAGAGTTGAACCTCGAACCTTGCGGTCACCGATCAGTCCGCTAGCCCACTACGCTACGGTGCTACGATGGAGAGGAGCGCGCTCTTGGCGCTTACTGTGGTCCCGCAGAGAGCAGAACCGATGGGATGATTATGTTATGTGGAAAAACATACTAAAGCGTACTATTTTTAACAAATACCCGCTGTAAATAAATCTTTCTCATGTTTACCAAAAATACCCGTAACTTACCTATCTTTCCGTAACTTACCGTAAGGTTGAATCTTACTGGTATTTTTAAATCCCTAGCACAAATTCACAAGGATGTTCACGAGAAGTTCAAAGTCACTTCCCACTCGGCGCGTACCTTTTGCGGGTCTCCTGAGCAGACAGCCCGGTGCGCGCCATACAGAGTGTCCGTCGGGAGCCTCGAGGCCCTCCCCTGGGTGCTGCAGAATCCCGTCCCGTCACCCGAGAGAACAGTGCGTGAGCGCGGGCAGGCGTCGAGTGGCTCTGGCTCCCGGAGGCACGCGCTGCACGTAGGCGTCAGCAGGTGAGGCGTCAGTCCGCGGCAGGGCACGGCGCGGCCAGGCGCGGCGCGAACCGACCCCACCGAGACCGGCACCGGCCTACCTGAACCTGATCCAGCCCTTGCTATCACCAGGCCTCGCCCTTAATACCCCCCAACCTGCCTTTTCCTGCTTCGCGACGCATCTCATATCCGGCCTTCGCCGGGGGCACGGGCTCGGGCACGGGCTCGGGGGCGGGGGCGGGGGCGGGGGCAGGGGCGGGGGCCTGTGCCGGGCCGGGCCGCCAGTGCCGCCGCCTGCACCCGCATCGCGGTCACCCGGCCCGACGGCTACGGCTCCAAGGACGCTTGCGGATCCCCGAGTCCCCGGGCACCCCGGGCCGGGGCCGGGCCCGCCGCCGCATCGCAGCGTCCAACCATGACGGACTGCTGACAGCACAGGACCGCGGACCATGTCGATAAGGCGGCGCAGGGCAGGAGTGCGGTGTTCGCACGCGTCTGCTTCCGCCACGCCCTCCATGAGGGTCGACAGCGGTCCAAGGACGGAGCCCCCGGAGCCCGGCAACGACATGGCTGCTTGCTGCTGAGCAGTCCAACGACCTCTCCATCCTAGGCTAGGACCAGGCTGGACGCTCTCTGTCTGTCTGTCTCTGTCTGTCTCTGTCTCTCTCTCTTTCTCTCTCTCTCTCTCTCTCTCTCTCTCTCTCTCTCTCTCTCTCTCTCTCTCTCTCTCTCTCTCTCTCTCTCTCTCTCTCTCTCTCTCTCTCTCTCTCTCTCTCTCTCTCTCTCTCTCTCTCTCTCTCTCTCTCTCTCTCTCTCTCTCTCTCTCTCTCTCTCTCTCTCTCTCTCTCTCTCTCTCTCTCTCTCTCTCTCTCTCTCCCCCCCCCTCCTTTTGTCAGGGGCGGGGCCCTCCTCAGCCCTCAGCCTCAGTCTGGCTAGTGGTCCCGCGGTGGTCTGTGGTGGTCGGCGCCGTATCTTTACGGCCGGGCTGCCAGGAACACAGGGCCGCCGCCGCTGGGCCGGGCGGGGGGCTGGGGCCGGGGACCCGTCCCCGTCATGTGGACGCCGTCGTCGGTAGCAGTCTTGGTGTGGCTGGCGGGGTCCCTGGCCGCGCTGACGCTGACGGCGGAAGAGACTGAGGCCGCCAACAACTACTACTGCAACCTGTGCGCGGACCACACCCTGTGCCAGTACAAGGTAGAGGCGTGAGGCGTCCTGGACGGGAGCCCGGCCCGGCCCGGCTCCGCGGTGCTCCGTGGTGCTCCGCGGCCCCCTGACCTTCCACTCCACACCCCACGACCACAGGGCCCCGGGTGGCGCTGCCGCAACCACTCCTCCCGCGACCTGACGGCGGAGGAGCGACAGGCGGCGCTGCACGTCCACAACCTGCTGCGCAACCGGGTGGCCGGCGGCGAGGAGGGCCGCGGCATGAACCACGCGCAGCCCGCGGCCGCCAACATGCACCGCCTGGTGAGTGTGTGTTTGTGTGCCCCGGGCCGCGGCCTGCTATCTCACTGTGTCCGTGCCCTGCCGGCAGTACTGGGACGAGGAGCTGGCCACAGCCGCGCGCCGCTGGGCCAGCCAGTGCGTGTTCGACCAGGACACCTGTCGGACGAGCAGTGAGTGTCCCCCCCCCCCCCCCCCAAAAAAAAAAAAAAAAATAATCTCACCTCCATTTCACACAGAAGACAACCCGCCCCACGCTACGATTTCTCGTCGGGTTTTTGATTTGCGAACTTGTCCGCAGTGGACGGGGCGAACGTGGGGCAGAACATCTACATGCAGATGGCCGCGCCGGGGCCGGGCAGCACGCAGCCGCCCTTCGTGAGCGTGGCCCGGGCCGTGCAGAAGTGGTCCGAGGAGGTGGCCGCCCAGGACGGCCGCCTCTCCGCGCAGGCATATGTGTACGTGGTGATCTGAGGGGAGAAGAGGCTCCGCCACCGGTGGGCGTTGAACCCGGGACCCGGGCCGTGACCAGCGCGCTGGCTGCGGCCGGCTGGCTGCTTCCAGGTACAACGCGGCCACGTGGCACTACACCAACATGGTGTGGGCGCGGACGACCCGCCTGGGCTGCGGCTTCGCCGACTTCAGCGCGGCCAACAACGCCCCCACCAGGCTCGTCGTGTGCAACTACAAGGAGGCCGGCAACGTTGTCGGCAAACCCATGTACGTGGCGGGCCGGCCGCTCTCCCAGTGCGGCGTCAATGCGGCCCCGCCCGCGTCTCCTCTCCCACTGCCGCCGCTGCCCCGCTGCCGCCGCTGCCGCCGCTGCCGCCGCAGCCGCCGCTGCCCCCGCCGCTTCTCCCGGTCCAGCCGAACTCCCTGCTGCCTACGCCGGCGCCGTGGGAGCCGGACCCCAACTGGAACCCGGACCTGGACATGGAGCCGTCGTGGCTACCCGATAGCGCCCGCGGGGTCAACTACAGGAACAGCAGGGGGGCGTTGCCGGCTAAGCCGCGCCAAGCTTCACAGGGCGAACCCTCCCTGGAGCTCGTGCCCGAACCGCCCGACCCGGCCGTCATGCCCGTGCCCGTGCCCGAGCAGGTGTACCCAGCTCTGTGTCCCTGACTCAGCAGGAAACAGAAATACAAGGGGGAAAGTATTTTTTCCCCAGTCTTGTGAATTTGTAGTGAATTGGTTATTTTTTTTAATGATTTTTTTTAGTAATTTGAATATTTGGTGTACACTCTAAAACGGAGTTATTATCCCTTCGCTGAAACAGGATTCGGAAAAAGAAACAAAGGACATAATACCGGGAGGTGGTGTATTTCACTTTCACACGCACGCGTTGCGTATCTAAGCCTAAGCGCAGAGGCCGTGGTAGGTGGAGTCCTTCTTGGTGCCGGAGGGGCACTTGGAGGCGGGGCTGCCGGCCTCGTACATCTTCTGGCCGATGAAGTTGCCGCCGGGCTTGTAGTTGCAGACGACGAGGCGGGCGTACCAGTTGTGACCGCTCTCGACGGTGGTGTAGTCGGCGTAGCCGCAGCCCACCTTGTTGGTGCTGGCCCAGGCCACCTGGGTGTAGTGACCGACGACGGGGCCGCCGGTGCTCCTGCAACACCCGCCATTCCCGGTGAGCGAAAGGTGTTTGCAGGTGGGTACAGTACACATATCTCAGGTGGAGACGCCCGACCGGCGCGGAGTGCGCAGGTGGACGGCGCCCGATGGGTAGGCAACGCGCTCACACGAGTGCTCGCGCCTTGCCTACCTCACCAGGCGCTGACTGTCGGCAGCCGAGGCCGGAGACCGGGGGCCGTTGGTGAGTCAGCCGGGGGACTTACTTGAAGGAGACGGTGTTGAGGTTGCCGTCGCGGTCGTCGACCTCATCGTACCAGTCCTGGACAGGCTTGGCCCACTGGGGGGCGGGCAGGGGGGCGGAGCTAGCCTCCCAGAAGATGTTCTGGCCGGCGTAGGAGCCGTCAACTGCAAACAGGAGGGTCATGTAGCCGAAGCCGTTCCAATCAGGCCCCGCCTTCGCTCACAGTGTCAGCGGTACTCACGGGTGCTCCTGCAGGAGTCGTGGGCGAAGTCGCACTGGTTGGCCCAACGCTGGGCGATGGTGGCCAGCTCGTCGTCCCACTCCTAACGAACAAAGTGAGAGCGTAAATGTGCGGAAAGACAAATTTTGCAGCCACCGAGTGCGCTACAGTAACATGACAGCAGTAGCCGTGTCACTTCATATTTCGTCCAACATATTTCCCATGTTCGAAAATTCCTCGCGCCCCACCCCCCTCTTTTTTCTTATTTTTTTTTAATTCAGTGATGCCAAAACGACAAAACTCATCTCCCTCACCATCTTCCTCATGTTGGCGGCGGCGGGCTGCTTCTTGATGCCGCGGGTCTCCTTGCCGAGGGCGACCTTGTTCCTGAGGGAGTTGTGGGCGTCGAGGATGGCGGTGCGGTCGGCGGCGGTCAGCGCGGACGACTTGAAGTTCTTGCAGGCGCTGCCGGGTTTGGTGTTGGTGTACTGGCACAGGGTGTGGTCCTTGCACACCGAGCAGTAGTTGGCGGCGGCCATGGCCACCAGCCCCAGGAGGAGCACGGCGAGGACGGACTTGCAGGAGGACATGTTGATGGAAGAGCAGCCGAGGGGACTGATACGCTCTCTGCCGGCGGTGCCCGACATTTTATAAGAAAGGTTCAATTCGCGGCCCTCGGCGGCTTCGTTTGCACAGCTGGGTCGCCGCTTGTGCTCGCCGTCGTGGTGGCGTCTTTGCACCCGTGGGCGCACAGGCGCGCACGCGCGCGCGCACACACACACACACACTCTCACAACCGTGGTGGTGCGCTAGGCTGGCAGATACCTGCACTCCGCTACTGTACTTCACGTCGCATCACGACACACGGCCTGTACTGGCAGGCAGGCGGCTAGGATCCCCCCCTAGCTGCAGTAATGAGCACCCCCCCCTCCCTCGAACTTCGCCAGTAATCTTCTTTGCTCAATTTGATTGCGAAACGGGGCCAGTTATCCAGAAGCGGACGATAATCTCCTTATCTCTTCTCCGCAGTTCCCAACCCCCCCAGGACTCGCGGCTATCTCTCGTTGGCCGTCGTCAGCGTCATCGGGTCGACGACGCGCGGGTTCCGTAAAATACAGGTTTATTATTCGGCGATAAGACGAGTTAACATGCGGCCAGGGCTCCGTGCTGTTTGTGCGAGGAGCCGCAACGGCCACGGTCAGTCGTAGTAAGTGTACTTCTGCAGCCAGCCGCCGGGGTGCCGCCGGATCTGCAGCCGTCGCAGCTCGTCCGTGGCCAGCATGAGGGCGGCGAACACCAGGGCGGGCGTCCAGTACACCAGCGGCAGCGGCTGCACGCGCATCAGCGTCCCGATGTCCTCCACGTAGATCACGATGCACATCAGGGCGATCTGAGGCAAGGGTAGGAATACATGCGTTGGCAGATGTTTAATTCTTCTCCATATTGTGGGGATAGTTTTGTCTTTATTCAAGAGTGTACTGGATTCACGTTATTACTCTCGACTCAAGGGGGAAAATTCCTAGGAGAATCAAGTAAGAGAACATACATTTTTTTTAAATTCTGGTCGTAGGTTCTTTTTCCACGTTTATTTCCACTGATCATTTGGAATTGAAACCCCGCAGAGTGAAGCTGTCTCTGATGACAACGGACTCTTAGAATAACATCGGAAATCTTCCTTTCTGCACGAAACAAACACAGCGGTCCGTTGCAGAACAAACACCGCGAGCGCTGTTTTGCCAGAGGCCTGGCCAAAACTGTCTTCTCAACAGGTGTTTCATCGCGTCCCGGTTCGAACCTCTGCAATCCGGCCGTTTGCCGAGTAGGGTTCCCGTTACTTGGAACCGTTTCCCGCGAATCGGCGCGGCTTTGCGTCATTCGCAAGGCCAGTGTTCGTCAGAGCTAGAAACTCGACATGGTATAAATATGACAAGTTATTCCAAGCGCGCGCCAGTTCAGAGGCTGGTATTTGAACCCGGCGTGTGTCCTGCTGTGGCTCGATTTTGTGGGACAGAGTACGCGTACGCCTTTGCATGCCGGTGTGGCGGACACGGGGGCGGGGCGGGCGGGGCGGGGGAGGCTTCCGGGCTGCGTCCGACCGCGCTGGCCGCCACCCCGTGCCGTCCGTGTGCCGTGCCGCGCACAGCCCCATCCCCATCCCCACCGCACTGGGCTTTTCGTCGGCTCGTTATCAAAGACAACTCGCCGCACTTGGGGACGGGGACACCGGCCTCCCCCCGAGGGGTCACCATCGATTCGGATGCGTCTGGAGGGAGGCATGGGCCCAGGCTGCCCAGGCTGCCCAGGCCTGGGCTGGGCCCTGCACTGGGCCCTGACCTGGGAGGCGATGGCCGAGTTGAGCTGCCAGTTGGTGCAGCCCCTGGACACGAGCGAGTCCCGGCGGCAGCGGCACATGAACAGGTCCGCGATCTGCGTCCACACGATGGCCAGGAACGTGGCCGTCTGCGCCGTCTCCAGCAACACCTTGCGCTGGTCCTGCGGCCACGTCTGCAGACCCATACTTACGTCAAAAGAAATAAGAAGGAAAAAAAAAAAAAGAGGGATTTATTTCGAAGTAGTAACAGAGCCAGAAATTTGCCGACCCTGCCAAACGAGTCCGTGACCAGGACGTCGGGGTCGTCCCACGTCGGCCCCGCCTGGAGGAGGGCGGAGGGGTTGAAGCCGTTGTCAACGAACACGATGTAGTACGAGACCATGGCCGCGGCCACCTGCACCCCTCCCACCTGTCGAACACAACTTTTATTCTTGCAACACTTAAGACCAAAACAAAAAATCCACGCAGATATTTTTAAAAAAAAAAAAAAAAAAAATAGTGACACGGCGTAGAGTTGGTATTTGAACCTTGTACCTGCAGGTAGGCGGCGGCCAGCAGGCGCCCGCTGACCAGCCTGTGGGTGTAGGGGTCGCGGGGGTCGCGGCGCATCACGTTCTCCTCGGGCTGCTCGTAGCACAGCGAGATGGACGGCCACAGGTCCGTGACGGCGTCGATGATGAGCACGAGCGCGATGCTCAGAGGCAGGGGGATGGCCAGCACCACCTGGAGTGGAAATTTGAGTTTTCAAACAATAGTATGGGCTTGAACTTGCATTACAAAAAAAAAATTCTTTCTATCTCTTGATGTTTCCTTGGAATTATTTTCTGAGTTCTTAAACAATTTTTTTAAAATATTTATTTTTTCTTTTCTTTTTTTGCCACTGCACATTTTTTTCTTTCAAAAGTCCACTTTGCCGTGGCGCGACGGCTCGGAGACCGTCATGGGGGACCTGCCTGCAGTAGAAACGGCACGATCTCCGGCGCGTTGGACGTGAGCACATAGGCGATCGACTTCTGCAGGTTGTCGGACACGACCCGGCCCTGCTCCACGGCCGCCACGATGGACGAGAAGTTGTCGTCCAGGAGGACCATGTCGGCGGCGTCCTTGGAAACGTCCGTGCCCGTAATCCCCATGGCCACGCCCACGTCCGCCTTCTGCACTGCGCAGCGAGCGTCAGTAAGCGTCCGCGGCGGGCCGGGCGCCCCTGCCGGGCGGGCAGCCTACGGCCTCTGTGCGCCATTGAGGCGGGCGGCCGACGGCCGGGGCATTACCTTGAGTGCGGGCGAGTCGTTGACGCCGTCCCCGGTCACCGCCACGACGTGGCCCAGGCTCTGGAAGCTCTCGACTATCAGCAGCTTCTGGGTGGGCGACGTCCTGGCGAACACGATCTGGAGCCGAGTGCAAGGCGCTCGCTTTGAGGAGACGCCGGGCGGTGGGTGGCACACGGGGGCGGCGGCCGAGGCCGACGGGTACACCTAGCCGGGTTTGGGCACCATGGGCACCTCGGGGAAGCGGTTGAGCAGCGCCGCGAGCCTCTCCTTGGTGTAGCCAGCGATCTCGGGCCCCGTCATGAGCAGACACGCCGCCTCCTCGGCGCGCACCTCCGCGACGGAGACCTTCTTGGCGCGGGCCACTTCGGACGCGATCTTCTGGTCCGCCGAGAAGATGCCTACCTGGCCGCGGGCCCAAAAGAAGACACCTCGCCTTAGTGCGGGCGCCGCGGGCGGGAGTCGAACCCGGATCCCCGACGGTCACCGAACACATGCGGAGGATGGACTCAGTCGTCGGGGTGTACGCCCGCGCCTCTCACCTCCTTGGCGATGGACTTGGCCGTGGTGGGGTGGTCTCCAGTGATCATGACGACCTTGATGCCGGCGCGGCGGCACTTGGCCACCGCGTCGGGAACGGTCGCGCGGGGCGGGTCCTCCAGCGCCATCAGCCCCACGAACACCAGGTCCTTCCGGGGCACGTTCTTGGCCGTGAACTTGAAGCCCTTCGGGAATGCCTGGCGGTGGAGGGTAAACGGTGGTTTTCAGTCGGAGAAGACGGCACTAGGCAACTGGACGGTAAGGACAGGAACCTTGTCGTCGAGGGTGGCCCTGGCGAAGGCGAGCACGCGCTGCCCCTGCTCGGCCATGTTCTCGCAGGCGGCGTGCACATCTGCGGACTGCTCGCCGGTCAGCGGCTGCTTGTCCTCGCCCGGGCGGCCCTTGACGCGGATGTGGGTGCTCATGTCCAGCACCTTCTCGGGGGCGCCCTTGACCGCGACCAGATGGCGGCCACCGGGCAGCTCGTGCACCGACAGCTGCGGGGCCGGCTGGTGAGGGGTGGACAGTGGACAGGGGCACGATACGGGTGCTCCCGAGACGAACCTGGTACTTCTTGGTCGAGTTGAAGGGCTCCTCGTACACCTTGGCGTACCGCTGCCGAGTCTCGTAGACCCCGCCGAAGCGCGCCTCGATGAACTTGAGGATGGCCACCTCTGACGCGTCTCCCACCGCCTTGTTGCCGACGTTGGGCACCGGGACGCTGGCGGAGGTAGAGGCGCCGGAGGCCCCCGGCGTGGCCGCTGCCGTGCCCCCCGCCGAGGCCCCCGCCGTGGGGCGGCTGGGCGGCTGGGCCAGCTGGGCGCGGTTACACAGCGCTGCCACCTTCGGCAGAGGCGGCGGGTTTCAGTCCCCGGCTCCAGTCCATGAACGCTGACTCCGAGGCGAGATCCAGGATAAACGGGGGCTGGGCTACCTGCACGAGCGCCGCCAGCCCGGCGTCGCTGTCGAGGGCGGGCATGTCGGCGGCCGCGGCGCGCTTAAACCGGCCCTCCCACCACAGCCGCACCACCGTCATCTTGTTCTGCGTCAGCGTGCCCGTCTTGTCCGAGCAGATGACGGACGCGAAGCCCATCGTCACCACGGCCTCCAGGTCCTTGACCAAGCAGTTGCGCCCCGCCATGCGCTTGGCGGCCAGCGACATGCAGACGGACACGGTGAGGGGCAGCCCCTCCGGGATGGTGGCCACCAGCATGCCCAGCACGAAGATGGTGCTCTCTAGCCTGCGCAGAGCGGAAGCTGAGCTCACGCTGGCGGCACTGGCGGCGGGCAGCCGAGCCACACCCACCAGGTGTAGCCGATGAGCAGGGCGGCCACGAAGATGGCGACGTTGCCGATGAGGGAGACGTAGGCGACGGCGCTCAGGAACGAGTTGATGTCCTTGTTCAGGGCCGTGTCCATGGGCTCGATCTTGGCCGTGAGCTCGGCGATGCGGCCCACCATCGAGTCGGCGGCCGTCCGGATGACCACGCCCTTGGCCACCCCCTCCAGCACCGTGTTGGAGAAGAAGGCCATGTTCTGCGAGCGGTGCGGGTCTTTGTCGGTTGCCACGGTCGTGGCAGCGACCGGGTCACTCTCTCCCGTCAGCGTGGAGAAGTCGAGCTTGCAGGCCGTGTTCTCGACGACGCGCACGTCAGCGGGTACGCAGTCGCCCATGGCGAGGTGCAGCACGTCGCCGACGACGAGGGTCTCGGCGGACACAGTGCGGACGCGGCCGCCGCGCAGCACCCGCGACGTGGGCTTGAGCATCTTCGAGAAGGAGGCGATGATGTCGGCGCTGCGCTTCTCCTGCAGGTAGCCGAACAGGCTGGTGATGGCGATGATGATCAGGATGAGCACGCCCAGGAACAGGTTGTCGCGCGGGCCGTCGGGATGGTTGTGGTGCTCGACAAGGAAGCAGGTGATGCAGAGCAGGGCCGCCACCCACAGCAGGATGGAGAAGGCGCCGAACAGGTGCTTGGCCAGCAGCCGCCACCAGGCCTTGGGCGGGATCCGGGGCAGCGCGTTGGGCCCGTTCTGCAGCAGGCGGCGCCGGGCCTCCGACTCGTCCAGCCCCACGTCCAGGTCCGTGGCGTAGCGGCTGCACAGCTCGGCCAGCGGGATCACGTGGTCGTCGTACGACTCGTCGTGCTTGAGGTCCTCGAGGGTGTGGGCGTGCGCTGGGCCCTGCGACATGGCGAGGCGACCTGAGCTGAGCTGACCTGAGCTGAGAGGCCGCCGTCGGCGCCGCCTTGTTTGGCAACAGTGTAGGGTGGAGGGGAGGGCTGCCGTTGTTTACAGTGTTGGAGCGTTCGCAAACCACCTCAATCATTTCCACATTCCAGTATTCGAGTTTTTGTGTTTTCGTATTTAATTCGCACCAAGCATCAATTATGAATAGGAGAGTATTGGCGGTGCTCATTGGACCGTGGCCGCGGGCCAGGGCAGGGCGCTTCCGTGGTCTTCAACCGAGCAGAACGATTGCAAGACCCCACCCTTCACGGAGTGGTTTGCGTTGTGTGCCCCCCCCCCCCCCCCATGATCCAAGGCCCCAGGGCCCCAAGGGGAGCTCATTTAGGGCGAGTCGAACGACGCCACTCCATTCCGCCCGGTGAGTGCGGAGAGGAGGTTCTTGTGCTGCCAGTCGCGTGTGCATCTCTGTATCGCCGTGACCCGTCGACTTGGACTTGCACCCAGCACCGACACATTGGTACGGACGGATCACTGTCTCGATATGCCCCCCCCCCCCCCCCCTGTTGCCACTGTTTTGTTTCCGTGCGAGAATCGCCAGTGTCGTTGTAAAGATTTCGGATCGGTCGAGTTACACGGGCCGTTGTTGTAAGCGCAGCCCGCAGAGCCGCGCGCCCCAACCGCCAACCACGCTTCGTGACGCGTGCAGGGAGACCGGTGGGCCGGTGGGGCTTCCCGGGACATCCCCAACGCGACGCTCTCGTGACGAGCCCTCTTGTTCCGGTGGAGTGGAAAAGCGGTTGATCGTTTCCCCTGATAGTGGTTCACCCCCTGATCGCCGCATATGATAGTGCCGTTGTTACACTCACGGAGTAAAAAAATCAATCACACTGTCTTGTTCCCTGGTCCTCGAATAGGCGATTGAAAACTGGCCGCTGCGGAATGAAAAGCGTGGCGTTTCGAGTGCGGGGTGCGGGGCTCACTTGAAATGTAAGTGGCATTCATTACTGTAATTGCGTCGTGTCATTACCGCCCAGGGCAGGGGCCAGGGACGGCCGGGCGGGGCGGGGCGGGGTGGACTGTACGCGTCTGCCGCACGAACAGCGCAGCACTGCATCTCCCTCTGGGTCCCAGCCCCGGCCCACACCCAGCAGGCCCAGCCCCAGGGGACGGACAACAATTTCCCAAAGCGAGCAGCCATCCGCATGACAAACGGACGAGGCCTCCGACTCCAACAGCGTCGTCGCTGCAGGAGGATCGAGGACGCGTCGCTTCGCTCCGCTTCCTTTCCCTCCAGCCCCAGCTCCCCAGCCCGTGCTATACCAGTCTGTTCGCCCGCCAGGTGGCGCTGCCGTTCGAGGGGCATTTGGCGCCAAGTGGAAAGGGTACAGTCGCGCAAAAGCGACGCGGCGCTGCTCGCTGCTCGCGGGGGGCGCAAGGAAGGAGAGAGTGTGTGTGTGTGTGTGTGTGGTGGGGCAGGCAGGACTCGCGGCAGGACAGGACAGTCGGTGCTGCTCGGCTCGGCTCAGTACGAGGAGGACCGTCGCTGGAGCAGGTCAGGCCGATAGACTCTGTCTACTCCCACCACAAGCCTCCGCCGCCGCCGCCGCAGCAGCAGCAGCAGCCGCACTCGCCGGCCGGTCGGACCCACAGAGGTTCGCCAGCGACTTCCCCACCAGCGTCCTTCCCGTGAGTAGTCCTGTCCAGTCCAGCCCGAGGCGTGCCGTGACTCACTGGGTATTGGGTCTCGCGGGAGCAGCCGCCGGAGCACGTGACCGCACCTGCCGTGTCCGCTATCTCTATGGTGGTCCGCTATCTCTTAAGCGGTCCGCTATAACTTTAGTAGCCCACGTAGTGTGCTGTGCTGCCGCGGTGTAGCCCCCCCCCCCCCCCCCTCTCTCTCTCTCTCTCTCTCTCTCTCTCTCTCTCTCTCTCTCTCTCTCTCTCTCTCTCTCTCTCTGCTGCTGCTGCTGCTGCTGCTCTGCTGCTGCTGCTGCTGCTGCTGCTGCTGCCGCAGCCGTATGGATGGAGCCGCGGCCAGCCCTGACCTAGAGCAGAAACAGCTGGTCCCCTGCGGACCCGCTCTCGATGCCGGCGTTCTGGTTCTCGCCGTCTCTCTCTTTCCGCCGACTGCACCAGTGTTACCTCACTGCGGCACCGCGCGCAGATCGGGCAGAGAGGAGGGAAACGGGTGGAAGTCGTGCCGCAAAGGGGGGGGGGGGAAGGTAAAAGGAAAAGGACGTCACAGCGCAATGCGACAAGAAGTGCAGCTCTCTGGCCGGGACGGGTTACGCTAGGCTCGGAGGTTCGGACAGGAAGGTTATTCCATGTTCGACCCCGTGGCGATGCCCTTCCCATGAGGTTGGCGGGTTCATGTCTGTCACATCATGGCTGAGCCCCTCAGGCCGCATGGCGAATCGCTGAGTCAATATCGCCGCGAAAGGGACGCCGAAAAGGAACGAATCAATTATTGGCGAGTGAAGCGTTTAATATGTCACTCCGCCTCCGGCCGGGGGAGAGCGCCTGGCGAGGTAGGCAATGTCGTCGGCGAGGCGACACCCGTGTCGGACGGGCCTGCCTACCTGCCAGGCGCCCCGGGCAGCGCGCAGGTGCGACAGAGAGAGGTGCGCACTGCCGGAGAGTGTGCGACAGAGAGAAGCAGCGTGTCATCATTACCGTTATTGTCTGAGGAGTTTTGTTGCCACCGGTAATTGCGAGGCCTTATCGACCGAAACTTATGCGAGCGAGCGTCTGCCGCCGGGGGCGCCGCCCAGCCAGAAGGACCGTCTTGGCTTTCATGTGCTCACGTGAGTCATAATGGACTCATGTCGGCTCTGGGAGGACCGCCGCCATGACCGCCATGACCTTCGCCTTGTAGGAGGAGTAAGTTAGGCTCGGTGGGCGCGGCAGCAGTGGCGGCAGCAGCAGCAGCAGCAGCGGGGTCACCGGGTCTGCGGATCTCACCGTCAGAGTGACAGAGACGGAGTGACAGCGAGGAGGGGGAAGGAAGCGGGCTTTATTATACACTCACGGAAAATGCACATCACATGCTTTCTTCTCACCGATCGAGGAGGCATACGATTTCTCATATTTTCTCCGGGATTCTTCTTCTTCTTCGTTACGATTTCTTCCGATTCGGACTTCTCCGGAGAACTCTATTGATTTGCTGTCACAGGGGCCATGACCCGAACAAACAGGAGGGCCCTCTTCGACGCCCGCCCGCGGCCCTCCATCCCAGCAGGGACCGTTCAAAACCCACGTCACTATTGAAATAATATTGATTGCGATTTTATGAAGAGCCTATTATTCCGAGAGGGGGGATCGAACCCACCGCGCCGGCCCCGCGGACGCGGAGTCCGGGCCGTGCCAGTGTGACAGTCTGCTCCCGGCACCGCCCCTCTGTCTGTCCGGGCAGGATGTAATGAGTCACATGATCTGTACACGTTCTTGTGGGAGGGGTTATCTTTTTTTTTTTTTTATTTTTTTTTGCGGCTCGGGACTTTCTGATGATGGCGCGCTGCTGTCGGGGTGATGAACGGTGCGTGTCTCGTGTCTCGTGTCCCGTCCCGGTCTACAACGGGGTGGGTTCGATCCGATACGATCCGGGGCTTTCGGCTTTCGGTCGCGATAAAGGCTGCTCGCCGTCACAATCACACGGCTGCGTTACACTTGTTGGCCGCAGCGCGGCGTGGGCCGGGTGCCGGGCCCGGACAAACAGCCCGGGGCTGTCCCGGGCCAGGAGCTGGGCGACCACTCCCAAAGTCATGAGGGCATCGCCACAGGCACTGCTGCCAAATTGCTGCAGATTACTGAAAGTGCACCCGGGGCATCGTCGATCTGCTGAGTCCGTCCATCATACCTTGTCGCAGGGTATCTTAAAACTTTTAAGGGTCTGACCTGAATGAAGACGGCGCCTATGTCAGGCTACGGAGTTTGATCGAGCACCAGTCATTATAGGGAGGGCACGGCATAGCAGAAAAGTGACAAAGCGGGGCGTAAAAAAAGGGGGGGGGGGGGTCATTGCCATGAAAAATTCACAAGTTTGCGCTCTACATGCTCCACATAGCCGCCGTAGACACGCATGGTCCCAAAGCATGGCCACGCCCCGCCCCGCCCAGTTCAAAGTGGTGACAACATGACAATCCACCCGCCGCCGCTGGGCACACGGTACGGTGTGGTCTATCTCCCTCTCCCACACACAGTCACACACCCCACACACGTGCGCACTCACTTGCACGCAGAATAGTAGGGAAGAAATCGATGCCGTAGGGGCCGCCAGCAGCGCTTCCACTCATGCACCACATGATAAATGATTTTTTTCACCCCTGCTCTTTATTCCTTTTTTTTCGGGTGACTGTCACTCGACATTAGCGAATGGCGAATTTATTTACGCCGAATTTCGTTGGGTCGCAGGGTCGTGCGCACGTCGGTTTCAGTACCCCCCCCCCCCCCCCCAACCTGTTAGGGGTCAGGGTAGCACCGATGTGCTGTACCCCCTGTCCCCAGAGACTCTGGCGAGAGGACCAGTCGGCTGGTGTCGGCACGAAGAGGGAAGTCCGAACGGCGATACCCCGAGAGCATGGCGGCAGTTGGGGGCGGTGCCGGCCATACCCCCCGCTCAGGCCGCCACTGACTCCACTGACCGCCCGGCCTACCCGGCGGGATAAGTATACTGTTAACGTTCAGTGGAAGAACCGCAAATCCCAAAACGCTTCTAGGATTCGAACCCGAGACCCCTACATGTGCGTGTCCCTTTCCGGGCCAGATTTGCACACGGGAAGGGAGAATCCTCGTGCGCAGTCACTACCTGTCACTGTCATCGCATCATCCCCTTTCACCACCAAAGCCAGAATGCCCATCCCCCCCCCCCAAAAAAAAAGAGAGAGAAAAGAGGAGGTTGATGGACGCAAGACAAGGCCAGTGACTCGCAGCTGGAACTGGGTCAGTGGTGTGTGGGTTGTGATGTGTGCGGGGGGAGGGAGGGGGGGGAAGGGGGGAGGGGCCGTAGTGCGGAGTGTCCCTATTAGTAGCCGTATCCGATGACAGTGATATCGATTGACAGGGGGGGGGGGGGGGGGCTGCCTGCATGCGACCGGTGCTGCATGTGACTCTGTGCGGCCCATGACTTCTGCAATGGCGCAGGGACCACTGAGGTGGGGACCCCCGAGGACCTGATCGACGTTGACATTTCGGTGGTCGAGAGCCCTTTCCTTGCCCTTGAAAGAAGTCGCGGCAGTTGGCGCACTGTCAGTACCCTGTCCGGGTCGTCATCGTCCCCCCCCCCCCCCTGCGGCCACCGCGTTCCGCCGCGGACCCCCTCCCCCGGAGCCGGTGTGCCCCGATGCCCAGAGGGGGTTGGGTTGGGCCGTGGCCCCCGCTCCGGCCCGGGCAGTGTGCCCTCGCCTGAGCCGCCGCACCGCACGACCCGAAGCCCCCATGGCTGGCTGCGGCCCCGCGCTGCTCGCGCCGCCGAGGAGGTAGGCCGCCCCCGCACCACGCGCAGCGTCATGCGGCTAGGGCCTCGACGCGCCCCGCCCCGCCAGAACCGCCGCCGCCGACACCGCCACCATGCTCAAGAAGCGCAGGATGAACTCGCACCGTAAGTCGTCTACACCTCCCAGTGTCGCAGCGGTCGAGGCGTGCCTCTTGTCACGCATTGCGTTCATGTCTCCGAATGGAAGCACTGACTTTCAACCCCTTCCCCCTCCCCCCACCCCTGGAAGCGCGGTCATCACTTAGGCGACACATAGATCGGCCGGCAGATAACGCACTCTCTCTTCGCCCCACCTGTAACCGACATGGGGGTGAACCGCGAACCGGAGGACGGCGACGGCGACAGTATCAACCGAGCCGAGGCAGCTAGCCTAGCTGGGGTGAGCTCGGGACAGCGACAGGACAGCCTGTCCCATCCCGCGGGGAAGGGACGAGAGGACTCGAGCCACCCCCCTGCCACCCCCTGCCCCGCCCCTGCTGGGTGGCCTTGAGAGGGAGGGGTCGGTGTCGGCATGCAGGTATTCGGTCCGGAGGGGGGGGGGCAGTGAAAGGGAAGGGGGTTGAAGGGGAGGTGTCTCTTTAATGCACTTTTTTTTCGAGTGGGGGCAGCGGGGTCCCTGGCCAGTGCGGTTATTGCTCTGGGCTTGGCTGGTGGCGATCACATCACAGGTTTCAGTCGTAATGCATTCGTCTGCCCCCCCCCCTCCCCCGCCGCAGCACGCAGGTGCATGAGCCACCAACATTACAAACGCGGGGGGCGGGGGCATCATAGGTCAAGAAAGGGAAAAGAGGGTTGGTGGGGGGTGAGTGGGGGCAACCCTGCGGGAAAACAAGGCAAAGAAGTCCCCCCCCTCCCCCCAGTGTACGTCACCATCGAGCTGTGGACAAACACACTGGGAACCTGTCATAAAACAGTGGGCTCATGTCCATCTGCACGGCAGTAAACACTTATAATTGCGAAATAATTAAATTCTCGTCCCAAACTCGTTCCATGGTCCTTATGGCCCTGCCTGGCCCGGCAGAGCCCCGAGTTCACTGCACCTACGTCCGACGAGAACTGCGCCGACGCCAGCACCACCCCTACCCCCACTCCCCCGTCGAATACTACTCATTGAGATGCGCCGCCCTGGAGAAGGCAGAGGGAGCGAGAGAGACGTACACAGAGTAGGGGAAAGGGAAAGGGATAGGGAAGGAGTGAAGAAAATAGAAAGTTTGGCCCTGTGAAGGCGGGGCGCCGGCGCCTGCGCCGCCCCCAGGTGACGGTGACGACGATGGAGGCGCGTGGCGTGGCGGGGCGGCTGGCGGCGACCGGGACCGGGGCCTGCCTGACCGCTCGGCTCGGCTCGGCTCGGCTCGGCTCGGCCGCACTCGCTCGATACGAGTGCGTGTTCTGTTCAGTGATTGCGCCAGTCGGGGGCTGACTTGTCCCCCCCCCCCCCCCAGCGCCTCCAGCGCCCCCTAGCCGCCGGCCGACCGCGACCGCCTTGAGGACAGACGTCGCCGTCGGCCTCGCGGCCTCGCGCTGGCGGCCGGGTCCCTGGGTCTCAGACCCGGCGACGAGGGCGGCGTCTTGAAGCGACTACCAAAGTGATCAATTTTGGGGGCGGCCGCGACGCCACGGACACGTCTGCCGACAGGCGGGGGCCGGGGGCGGGAGGCCATGTCTTATCTGGGCCTCACTGCTGCTGCTCGCTCACGCTCACGCCCGAGGGCGACGCCCACGCCGTCCCC
Source organism: Odontothrips loti (assembly GCA_038380765.1). Lineage (NCBI taxonomy): Eukaryota > Metazoa > Arthropoda > Insecta > Thysanoptera > Thripidae > Odontothrips > Odontothrips loti. Next base: position 10,891,007 of record CM076252.1, read on the forward strand.
CGCCCTTCCGTCCTTTTGGCGCGTTCGCTTGTTTTTACTCTGTCCGGGCACGCAACCCGCGGAGGCGGGGCGGGAGGCGGGGCGGGGGCGGCCCCGGATGCCGCGCCCAGCCCCCGCACCCCTGCCGATCGCTCACCCCCTTCCCCCTCCCCCTCTTACTTCTTTGCCGTCGTGGAAATTACCCGGGGAAACGAGCCTGGCCGCCGATTTCGCGCGATCGGAAACGGGCGCTAGAACGGAGGCGGAAGTATCGGCGGCGAAAGTCTGGCCCCCGCCACTGTCCCCGCCACTGCCCCCGCCACTGCCCCCGCACGGCACCGCGGCACCGCCCCCGCCCCCTGCGGTTAGGGGTGGCTCTGGTCCGGCCGGTAACTGCCCCCTCAGCAAACACCCGGGCTGCGGTCGGGCCTGGGCCTGGCCGCCCCCGACACCAGTCGATGACTTTAGACCCCCATTTCGGGGGCTTCGACAGCATTTTCCACGCTCCGCTTTATCGGTCTAGTTATAGTGTAATTACTGCGTGATTATATTCGCGGGCTGCGGGGATCTAGGCCAGCCCTGCCCTGGATGGAGGTGGAGGGTGGGGGCACATACGAGCATATCCCCGCCCTCCGCCGCTGGTAATTCCGCTCGCATGGTTATAGCGGGGGGGGGGGGGGGGGGGCTTGTTTGCTGCGGCCTTCGCTCTGCACCGCGGGTGGCAGCCTCGGTTATTGCGCTGGTCAGGAAACCACACCGCCCCGGCATCCGGTGTTTGAACCCGCGGAAGAAGCTGGACTCGATAATTTCCTCCGCGCCGGAAGGGCAGCGGCAATTTGCCGCTGCAGTCATTTTAGGAAGCTCGGCGCGGGTTCAAATACCGCGGCTCACGAGGGCGCGTGTGTGTGGCTTTTCGCGCGCCTCCGCCGTTTCCCTGACTGCACACTTGTGTGTGCGGTGTTGTTGGGGTGCCCCGCCGCGGCCCTGTTGCTTGCATTGCATGCTGCAGAACGGTTTGCAGGGGCCCGGCAATGGGGACTGACATCACGCCTGTGTCTGTGGGGCGGGAGTCCGGGAGCTCCCTGGCAACGACTTGCGGTGAAGGGGTGGTGGAGGAAGGGGGAAGGAAGGGGGAGGGGGCGTCAACGAGATGCAGACCACGCGCGCAAGGGAGGAGTGGAAAACAAGTACGGCGGTCCCAGTATTCGAACCCTAACCCGGCGCCCCTTTTGCGTGATTCCAGGGATGATGTGGTCTCGGCCACAGTCAGGCAACAGTCACCGCGAAGCCCGGATGATGAGTGAGGCTCGCCGCCAGCTGCCCGTCACCGCCTGCCCGCTGGAGCGGCTCCGGCTCATCTGCCTGAGCAGGGGCGCGTCCGGCATCATGGGTCTGGGCAGGTGAGAGCCGCTCAGCACCTGCACACTTCTCAGCCTCACAATGCCACGGTGCTCATTGATTTCTCATCGCCGGCGCCGCACAGGATGTTCCGCCTGATGGACGACGACGGCAGCAAGGCGCTCAACTACGACGAGTTCAGACGCGGCATGACAGACGCCGGCCTGGATCTGGACTCGGCGCACCTGCAGGAGCTGTTCGACATGTTCGACAAGGACAAGTCGGGCTCCGTCAGCCTCAACGAGTTCCTGCTGCAGATCCGCGTACGTGAGTTAGACAGCGGGTCAGGTCAGGCTAGACCGGAAGTGAGGACGGCGGGGGACGGTCCTCAGCGCGGGGCTGAGGGAGGACGACGACGACATGGATGCCGAAGGGTCGGGCGTGCCGCGATGACAGCACACCGCGAGTCGTATCGATTCGTCCCCTACCGCCGTGCGCGAGCCGCAATCACAAATACCCCAACTGTTTGATGACCATCACCAGGGCGGTCAGGTCGGGGGCAGTCCGGAGCCGGAACCGCTCCTGGTAGCCACGTCAGGCGCAGCGGAAGCAGAGATGTACCACATCACCGACCCCACGTGTGTGTGTGTGTGTGTGTGTGTGTGTGTGTGTGTGTGTGTGTGTGTGTCTGTGTGTCGTGACTTTAGCCCGGCCAGAGGTCGAGTGTCGAGTCCCCGAACCCCGGCGCCGAATGAGGCAAGGACGGAGACAAGGGTGGCCACCGTGAAATATTCAGCCCCCCCCTCCCTCCCCCACCCCCGCGTCAGAATTGGTCAGGCAACAACAGCTTTACACACACTGCCCATCTCTGTCGATCAATAATTTTCGGTTCGGCTTAATTCGTCATCGGAGCAGGGCAGTATTAGGACAGGCGGCCAGTCACGGGAGCCCCCCAGCCCCCGTGACTGACGCGTCCTTAATTCATCGTATTCATCGTCCAGGCGACGGCCTGCTCTTGTTGATTCTATTTTCCGCCGACACGAGCAGCAGAAGCAGAAGGGAAGTCCTGTAGTGGTCACAGCAATACCCCCCGCCACCGTTAGGAGCTCTGTCACCAGGGGTATCACACCCGTCCTTGCTGCCTGGTGTCTCGACCGTGCGAGTAGAACGAATTTCTCGTGATTCATTTTGAAATGTCAATGAGAGGAATATACCATCCCATCATCCATCCGTCACTGCACATCTTTTGCGTCAATCTAATTGGACGACCCGTGTTATGTGTTGCAGCCTCCGCTATCGGAGAACAGACTGAGTCTTATCCGCCAGGCTTTCCAGAAGATGGATAAGACCGGCGATGGCGTTGTCACCGTCGAAGATCTCCACAACGTCTACTCTGTGAAGGCCCACCCACAGTTTCAGAGCGGAGAGATCACAGAGGATCAGATCCTGGAGAAATTCCTCAGCAATTTTGACACAGAGCATGGCTCTGATGGCAAGGTAAAGCGACTGATCCCACCACTAGTTCTGGGATGTGCACCACATTTTTTCTCAAACGTTCCCCAATTTTCTCATATGCCACTTTATTTCTAGGTGACGGAGGAAGAATTCATCAACTATTATGCAGGTGTGAGTGCATCAATAGATGAGGATGGGTACTTTGACCTCATGATGCGGCAAGCCTGGCGCCTATAATTTGCTGTGTTCATGACTTAATCACTGCATACACCACTTTGTACAGCAGTAGGATGCGCTGCACAAAACCTAGAAACATTTAAGTCTGTTTGATGGAGTTAAGTTTCAATCTTACAGATGTTTGTGATTTTCTAATTTTACCAGTAAGGTGAGCTTTTTACTTTATGCCTCTTGTTGACAGAAACAAATTGGGACTGTCACAAACTTAGCCATAAAAGTTTTGCATGTTTTTTTTTAAAATGTAATAAGCATTTCCATGTTTTGTTTCGTTCCATGGAGTAAAAATAAAGGTATTGATTGACACAGTTACTGTGATAGTAAAAGTTTTCAGTTCCACAATGTGAAGCGAGTCCGCAGGAAAAGGAAAGAACACAACACTGAATTAAATGTTTTAATTTATTTTTGCATTATGTACAACTTCATAATTTTAGGTAAATTTGTACCAGGTGGTATGAAACATATTAAGATACTGGTTATGTGCCTACAACGTCACATAACCCACCTTGCAGATCACAACATTCACTCCTGAATCACTTCTACACAAGTTTAAGAAAAATACAATAAGCTTGTACCTAGATACACGATTCCACAAATTTAAGACTACTTTTGTCAAGTTCACAAATAAATTACAAGGCATGAGAAAGATAGATCATGTTACTGCATAAAATTCATTCTCTCTTAAGGTCTTCACTATGTCAAATTATTTTCCAATCATGCTGCTTTATATGAATACTGACCTAATAATTACGACTATGAGAGCACAAATTGGAGGCTTTTCATTTCAAAATATTATTAATACAGGACTTGGCTTCTAATGGGGTCCTTTTAGACACACACACACACACACACACTTTCCTGGCATGTGACAATCACGATAAATGATATTACAATATAACATCTCTATTAATTACTGCTTATCATTCTGAGAAGGGAAATGTAAAATACAAAGATAAGAATACACTAAATATACTTGCAGAGGCTATTTTTAAAAGGGAAAATGGGATTATTTAATTTTTTGGATAATTAAATTTACTTCATCTAGTTGAAAATAATAAATTGGTAAAATCTTGGAAAGAAATGTAATATTAGAGAATAAACTAGATTTATGGGCACTTCCTGTCAACCTGCCCCTTTCCTCCCTCTTCATACTCCTGGCTAGATATCCACATTTGCTGGAATGTGCCAATTGATGCAAGAATGGAACCACCAATCCAGGCACCAAATCTTCGCTCACTGCAGCCATTGGCACTTATCATCTTCAGTCTCATACTGGATGGTATGCGCATGGAAAGATCACGATTCAGGCGCTCAGGGAATCCCTAGAAAAGATGGGAGTAAATCATTATTACAGTAGTTCTCCAGGAAATAAATAAATGGACATGGGATCAAGGGGCTCACCTGAATAAATGAATTTCCACCAGTTACAACTACACTGCCATACAAGGCTGGCCTTACATCCACATCGCACATACCAACACTAGTTGTCACAATGTGTCCAACACCTAACATGGTATTGCCAACACCACCACCTCGCATAGGCACAATGCTGGGGTCAAACAAAGCTTCTGGAATATGGAAGCGCTCATTTGCAAAGTCCTGCAAGATAATAGGAAATATTAAGTGTAAACCAGTAAAGGCAATTTTTATTTTGAAGAGAGACTTTGAAATACCTCTGAAATCTATAACATACCTGATGGTAGCCAGAAGGAAATTCGTAGTGCACAGATGGTATAGATGAAACAGACTTATCATCATAAGGAGTTTCTGAGACTTGCAGGGCAGTGATCTGGAAATCCTGTACCACCTTTTTGGTCATGTAATTATGCCAAGACTGTGTAACCTCTGGGATAATTTTCTTCTTCACATATCGTGGCTTTTCCTTTTCTTTCACTGCCTCCTTACTAGCAATCATGTAGGACGGAGTCAGGTCTATGTCACTATCCTGCAAATAAGCAATTGAAATAAATAAATTTCACTCCAATAGCCAATTTAATAAAAAATGAAACCTGGATTTAAAGTGTACCAACCTGAAGGTACTGTTTGCATTGCATACTGATGAAGTCACCACCCAAGGGAGACTTGACAATGGCTTGTGTCAGTACAAATCCATCCTGGACAGGTACCGCAGAAGTGTGAGTGGCACCGCTGTCAACCACAAGAGCTGCAACATACAATGGAAAAAGAAATGTGGGCATTAAAAATGTTATTATGATTACAAAACAAACAAGCAAGAAAATGGTAGATGTTTAATTTATATTACATCAGAATCAGGTAATGTGTAACCTCCAAAATGGGGTTTGTTGAGCATAAGACTAAATTATGTATTACACTATGAAAGATGGAAAAGCAATCAAATCATCAAACAGTGAAAATGGATTAAACATACCAGTAGCACGCCCATTCGAAAATGCCGCTAAAACAGCATTTTTAACCAAGAAAAATGCAGGGACTTGGTATTTCTCGAACATGATTTCAGTCAGTTTCTCTCGTTTGGATCTCACATTCCATGGTGCTTCTGACATAAGCACCGGATGGAGCATTGACTCAGATTGAATGCTTTTAGAATAGGTATAGTCTAGAACTTTTTCAAATAGATCCCAATCTTCAATCATTCCATCTTTCATGTAACTTGTCACTTCCATACCCTTCCTTGCAACATGCAAGATAGTGGTATCAATGAAATATTTGTTTCCATTTTGAGTGATATTGTTGTCGGGTTTCTTGTCATCAATGTCCATGGCATCATTTTGAAGGACAGCGTTGGAGTTTCCATCTTCAGCAATCCCCACAACAGCAGGAATTTCAGCTTTAGGTGAATCTTCTTGAGCATAACCTACGCGCAAGGAATGATGGCCTATGTCGAAGACCAGTGCGCCAATTTCATCACCACCGTACAACATTCCACTCGTCATTTTGTGGCTTTAAAGAATATACAGCCTATCAATGAAATAGTACCCTGTGTACTAAGAATTCACACAAAATAGCACTAGAACAAGCCGTAAACACAATGAAGAAACAACTTTTAAGCGGCCGGCGTGTTTACGTCTCTTATTCTTCTTTACTTCTGCTTGGAAAGTATGGTGGCGGAGTGCATCACCATGGTCTTTTATCCAAATTTGCCTCCGTTTAAGGAACAATCTCCTGAAAGTACAGTTGAATAATATATTTTTGGAGAAAATAAATATTTTTCATTCCAAGTTGAAGGTATGTAAGGTGTAAGTGCAAGTATTAGTTGTTGGCTTGACCCTCTGTTGTGTCTCTAGGTTGTAGACTGTGAACGAACGCGCTGTCTTTTGAAAATCAAGTCCGCCTGACAGCACATGACTTTTCCAGATGAATGCAAAATAATAGAGCTTCTTAACTGTTTTGGAGCATTTTTTCTGATCAGTGATGTCAGTAATGTCCGTGGACACTGTTACTACATGTGCGACAGTTCAGCGGCGTTGTCGATCGAAAGGAAAGGTCCGGAAAAATAGAATGAAAACGGACTCGACCTCTCCTATGGAGATGTCTCCAGATGTTAAAACGCCCCAAATACACATCGACGATGATCTTGGTTTTGATGTATGTGTATTTGTGAAATATTTGAAACTACCCGCTGGAACTATGATGTGAACATTTTGTATCAGGTTTCTGTATTTTTAATATAGCTTCTGGAGGTGTCCGATATTCCTGAAGACATGCTGTTTCCAGGAGAATACAATGTGTACCTGCAAGATAAGTTGAAGGTTTGTCACCTCATTTTATTTATTGTCTGTGCATAAAATTTTGAACTGTAATAGTCACTTCTTTCATTTTTTTTCCCCCTAGAGCGTTTGTGAGGAAAACAAGCATTTATCTGTGCTAGTAAAGGAGCGGGAGGAAGAGATGACGTTAATAAAGAATAAACTTCAGACTTTAGAAGGACATTGTAGTGATAACAGCTGCCACGGACCACCATATCTCATGAGCCAAGATTCAATTCGACATGCAGATATGGCAGCCTGCCGTGTAATGGAATTGACTAAGCAGGTTCAGTATCTTTTATTAATATCTCCAACTCCTTCTTTTTGGTGAAGTTCTTCTGTATTTTAATTTTTGGTATATCTAGGTGTGTGAGCTTACTGCAAAATTAGAAGAACAGAAAGGACGTTGTGCCCTTGCAGAAACAAAACTCTTATCAGTCATAGAATGTCAAGAAGAGAGACAACCTGCACCTATAGGTTTGTCTTTAAGAGTGATGGCTCATTTTCTCGTGGCTATGAGATACAAAAGAAATGCATTCATTTTAATTTCTCCTACAGAAACTCTAACAAGAAAAGAAGCTGAGATCAAAACACTATCTGATAAACTTCATGTCACTAATTCAAAATTATTTGAAGCGCGAAATAAGATTCAACATTTGCAGCAGGAATTGAAAAGTGTACATAAGGTACACCTGTAAGAAATTCAGTTTGTTGACCATTAAGACAGGTGGAATATTTTTGAAAAGGGTGATAATTCGAACAGGTCCTATTGTGTGAGGTTGGTGATGGAATGTCAATATCTGAAGCACTCTCATCAAGTGGAGGAGCTGGAGGCTGGAGAGGAAGGGCTCAACAAATACAGATTCTGCAGCAACGAGTCACTGAACTCACAGAACGCTTAAGAAAATGCTGTGACAGTAGGAATCTCGGTAGTTACTAAATTGCTTATACTTATCTAAATATCTTAATATGCCATTTGAAAAATTGGAACTTGTATTGTCTCTGAGTAAATTTATTGTTTTTAGAAAGTGCACATACTTATTGTGGGGATGGAAAGTGTACATCAAAAGAAAGGAAAGCATCTTTAGAGGTTGCTCATCAGGAGACCCGCGCTGCTCAACAGCAACTCAGTGAAAATATTAGGAAACTGGATGCTGCTAAGGCCCGTATTAAGGTGTTAGAGTCTGAGAGTAATTCCTGCCGAGTACGCTTGCAATTGCTCACTGAGAAAGGAAACAGAGATGACGATTTTATTCAGACTCTCCAGGTAGGCATTGTTTCATTGGTGTCTACAAGATCATGAAGCTTTTGTTTTTCATCTTTCTTTTTTTTTCAGGCGCAAATTAGTCAGCTTGAGTCTGCTTCACAACTCTCTAAAGATGAAGCTCGTTTGGAGCTTAAAAAATCAGAGAAATATTACCAGCAGCTTCTGGATGATCAGCGCATTGTAGGATATATTTCAGAGAGATATCATTATTACCTACTTCCTTGTCCTAACTGATATATCTAACTTTAGGAAAAGCAGAGAAGTATGCAGTTGTTATCCAGTTTGGAGGAGAAAGAAAAGAAAATCAAACGTTTGGAGGATATCTTGTTTGACTTGAAGGACAAAGAAATTAATTCACCAAAAATAGAAACAAAGTAAATTCCTTGAAATATCATAATTTTGTTTTGAAGGTATTTAAGTTTTCTAAACTATGTTTTGTTCTTAGATGTGATGGTGAAATGGTTGGTGTTCCTCCCGCGATCTTGTGCCCTGCCGTTGTAAGTTATGCAGTCTATCTTAACATTAACACCAAATGTTTGATATCAATGTATAATACATTATGCATTACTTTGGTTACAGGATAGTAATCAAGCGAAAGACAATTCTAAAATTTTAGCAGCAGAATTAGAGTGCAAGAAACTTTTAGAATTAGTAGGAACTGTGAACAGGAGACTGAATGATGCACGCCATGAGTGTGATAAACACAAGGTAATAAATACAGATTCATATTTTCGGCATGAGAATTATTCTACCTTTGCTCTTTATTTTTCTAGAGTGCTCTGCGACTCGAAAGACAAAGACTTGCAAGACTAGAAGCAAAATTAGCTCGCCAAGAAAATGAAAGATTTTCGATGGCAAAGCGCCAAATTGTGTGCAATTCCAGAAAAGTTGCAGCTACATCTCAGCCAGAAGGGAACAGCATATCTAAAGAAGAACTACAAGACAAGTTGGTTATCTCATTTTAATTCAGACTTCTTCAGATTTGAAAATAAGACTTTGTGATACTGTATCCCTTTTTCTTTATGGTTTCAGATTAGAGCTCCTACAGGAAGAAGTTTTAACCCTCAAGACTCGTCTGGCATGTTTGGAGCAGGAAAAAGAAGATGACTTGAGAGTATTTAGTGCCGTTTTGAATGGACCCCCTCAACAAAATGTACCCAAACCAGCCCCGGCCTCGCTCTGTTTTCTCGGGGGTAAACTTTCAGAACCACTTCCGGAAATCAAACTTCCATAAAATAAAATAATAATGGAAAACAAAAATTCGGTGTTAAAAATCCAGAAAAATCTTTTGAACTGCGTCATATCCGATGCATGCACTCATCTGCAAAAAGAACAGGCTAATATCAGAGTGCCCGGGTTCAAATCCTGCCTCAAGAGAGCCGTGGTTTTCTTACCCTCGTTACCCTTTCTTAGCTGCATCGCCCCCGCACAGAGGTGGGGGTGGGGCAGGGTGTGGCGGAGGGGTCAGTTGCTGAGGGGATCGCGGGCACCGCAACAAGAAATCCCGCGCCCCTCGTAAATCTGCGGAGGCTCAGCGTCTCCCGGGCTGGGCCAGGGGGGGCAGGCAACAGCGGGCCTGGAGCTGGAGTCTCTGGAGGAAGCAAAGTGGGCGGGGATCTCGGTGGGGACCGGGACGGCTGCACCGCTCCACCTGCCGCCGCCCCGCTCCGGCACGGCCGTCATACAGGCCCTGCTCCAGCCCAGAGCCCGCCCCCCGGGCGGCGGTGACAGCCCGGGCCGAGCACTATGTATGAGATGAGGATGAGGGCGTTGTAATTTTAAATGCCGGAGCGCAGCGCAGGGCGGCCCCGCGCCTGACCTGCTCCCTCAGCACCTGCGCGAGACATCCGGAATATGTGAATGAAGGAAGCAGGCAGCGCGGGGCAAGGCAGGTGAGGTCTGCGCAGTCTGCTCGCTTCGCCAGTCACGAGCCGAAGAAGCGACGCCGGTTAAGGTAAAACCAGCGCAGAGCCCAGGGGGCGCTCAGGAATTACGTACCATCGGTCTTTTCGAAATAACTCCAGACAGCAGAAACCTTTCTTGATTTGAGCTTAGAGGTTCTGCTCAGGGCTCCCGGTGCGGCGTGTGCTCGGAACGGCCGAGGAAGAAGTGGGGCAGGGGGACGACGCGTGCGTGTAGTTTACACAAGGAAAATGATATCCGAGGCCTCTGCAATTCCCCGCACGCCGGGTTCGTCTCAATCTGGAGGGTGGGGGGGAAATACACTCCAAGCGAGCTGCTTGCTCCCATCTTTTTCCCTTCTATTTGTGCAGGGGGGCCGTTGGGATCCGCGCCCCCTTCCTACTCCCCCAGCTGGAGTAGCGGATCCTTTTCCTCCTGTCTGTCGCCTCTGCCCTCGCTCTCTCTCTCTCTCTCTCTCTCTCTCTCTCTCTCTCTCTCTCTCTCTCTCTCTCTCTCTCTCTCTCTCTCTCTCTCTCTCTCTCTCTCTCTCTCTCTCTCTCTCTCTCTCTCTCTCTCTCTCTCTCTCTCTCTCTCCCGCTTTGCCTCCGCGGCGCATCTCTCTCACTCGCGCTCCTCTTTGCGCCCACAAGGCTTTGGCCCGTGTGCTGGCCGAGCAGCAGAGCTCCGAATCCTCTCCTCTCCCCAATCCATTCAACGCGCGCCGGTCCTGAGGCGGCCGTAAGCCGTGGCGGCACAGGGCGGGGCGGGGCGGCCGGCGGGGGCTTCCTCGCCGAGCTGAGCGCGTCTTGGAGTGGCGGGGCGGGGCAGGCGGGGCGAGCCGCGTCACTGTCGGGGTGTACGTTCGATCAGCACGGCAAACATGTGCCCCTCCCCTCCCCCCCTCCGCCCCCTTCCGATGCCAGCCTGTTTAAGCGCCGAGGCCTAAAAGATGCAGGGCTCGGCGCTGCTGCTGCTGCTGCTGCTGCTGCTGCTGCTGCTGCTTCAGGAGGCGACGCGCCTTGCTTCGGGGACGATAAAAAGTACAGCGCGTCGCCTCGTGGCGCCAGCCGCCTGAGTCCGCACACTGTGAACTCGGACCTCTCTCTCGCTCTCTTACGGAGCACCCCACGAGTGCGACAGAGACAGACCTACGAAGACAGTGTGCGGACTCAGGCGGCTGTCGGGGGTGGAGCCCTGCTGGCTGCATACCCGACGCAGAGCGCAGAGCAGAGGGCCCCACTGGGACAGGCTGCGTCCGAGTCGGGGGAGGCGGGGCGGGGGCGGGGCGGGGGCGGGGCGTCAGCGCGGTGTCACTTCCCCGATGGCGTGGAGGACAGGCGCGTCTGCGCGGCCCGGCCTGTCTGTCACTCCCCTCGGCGGCTCCGCAGTCGCTTCATGCCCCCCGATGACGGCAGGGGCGACACCCATCCGCGCATCCTCATGTCAGCGGCAGCGGCAAGACCGATGCCACCCTACGTCAGGCTATGGTAGGCAGACCATGGCCGCCTGAGGACGACAACCTGCGACCCGCTCTAAACGCGGCACTACTTGGAGAGCAGCGGCGGGGCTGGGCTGTGGTGTCGATGCACAACGGCCCGGCGGCCCCGTGTCGGACGGCGAGTACCACGCGTGCAGTGGCGCCCCCCGAGGACTCGGCCGCTTTGGCGTCCTCGCGCTCCCGTCCGACGGAGGCACTTGTCTTCCCGGGGTCCCTGGGACTTAAAAGTCCCCTGGGAGCTGTGCGCTCAAGCAAGGCCCCCCCTGCTGGTCCCCTGCTGGTCCCCGGCCGGCCCCAGAGGCATCTGCTGCCGGGCCTAAGCTGACCGCCGGCCGTATGCCTCCCCCGGGGCCGAGCTGAGGCCACACAGCTGGCGCCGCTGCCGACGCCGCGACTCCTCTCACATCTGCCTGCACGTCATGTCCCTCCTCCGAGTCTACCCCCCCTCGCCCTGCCGGCAAAGTCATCATGTCGGCGTCCTCGCCGTGAAACGGAGGAAAGAAAAATCCATTATGCAATAACGTGTGTCTCCCGTGGAGGTGTCCCGCACCCCTCCCTCCCCCTCGCGCTGATCCTGTCTTCAAGTTCAACAACTCATTTAAGAGAAAGAAAGAAAGGGGGGGGGCGCTGCCGCGGAGCTCAGCACCTCATGAATGGGCGGGCGGCGGGGCGGGTGCTCGTGCTCGCATTGCGCTTCAGCGGCCCCAGTGGACCGGACCTGCTGTGCTCGTGGCCACAGCGCCCGTCCGGGTAGGCAACCGGCGGGCAGGGCAGCTCTGCGGGACTGCCTACCCGCGGCTTGTTAGGGGCTCCCGAGTGCGGAGCGGTGCGGAGCGGTGCGGAGCGGTCGGCCTGTGAGTGTGCGGTGTGCGCACTGGGCGCGCGGTAGTGGCCGTCCATCACCGAGTTAGTGTTACCTCTTGACAAATACCAGCCACCTCTCTCTCTCTCTCTCTCTCTCTCTCTCTCTCTCTCTCTCTCTCTCTCTCTCTCTCTCTCTCTCTCTCTCTCTCTCTCCCCCTCTCGCACACACTTACACACACAGCCGCACACACGTACAAAGCAACGCCCACGCTGGTTTTTTTTTCCCGTTGCCCTTTTGTGTGTTTTTTTTTATTTTTGCCGGCGCTCGCCGCCTCCGGCCGCCTCTGGTCTGCGGTATGGAGCAGTGGCCACGGCAAAACATCATCATCCCTCATTCCTCTCTCCCCCCCCCCCCCCACAGCAGAGCACTCAGTTTTGCTGGTGTAAGGTAATCAGCCAGGTGTGCGTACGCGCTACGGGCCGGCCTGCGCTCTGCCCCCCCCCCCCCACCCTCACCGGGTCTCTCTGTCTCTCTCCCTCCCTCTAGGGACGGTACGTCGGGGCGGGTCAGTCCGGTGTGCGACTTGTCACCCGGAGTGACACGGGGCAAGTGGGGGAGGGGGACGTCTGAGTGGGTGCGAAAGAGGCAAGCGCCGAGAGCGGGAAGGGGGGGGGGGGCTGAAGGCTGAAGCAGCGAAGAGCGAAGCCGGCACTGGCGGCACACAAACGCCACAAACGCACCGCACTTGCAAGGGAGCGTTGACCAGCCACGCGAACTTTTCTTCTTGGGTTCGATTCCCGCACAGACGCCCCCCCGCCCCCTCCTCTCCCGCGCTGATTTTTCGCCAATCAAAATGACACCTCGATCATGTGGTCCGTGAACGGTCCCCAAGTTCTATCGGCTTTGCGAGCGAAAGGGCGGGTTTTCTGGTTGGAGAGACCCGACCCGACCCCTGTTCCGACTAGTAATTTGAGTTGCACTTTGGTCGGAGCGCCTGGCTGCTGCTGCTGCTGGGAGACCGTTCCGCCGCCCCTACGTCTCCACCCCCGCCCCGCCCCCCTCTCCGCTCGGAAGTAAAAGAAAGAGCCTAGCTGTGTTTATTTCCCCGAGGACGGACAGAGGGGAGGGAGGGCGTGGGGGGGGGGGGGGACCTTGCCGCTACACGTCTTATCACAGCTGTTAGCGAAGTGGTGGCCCGGGAGCGCTGCGCTGCGCCCCCTGGAAGGCCCTTGGAAGGCCCCGCTATGGATTACAACAGGAAGGCGTACGACGTAAAAAATCCCCCACCCCCTCCCCAGACAAGCGTGCGCGAACGAGAGGCGGAGGTGATCCGAGGGCGAAAAACGGATTGATCCAGATCGTAAATGACCACAAATGACCACCCCGACACGGTGGTGCGAGAGAGAGAGAGAGAGAGAGAGAGAGAGAGAGAGAGAGAGAGAGAGAGAGAGAGAGAGAGAGAGAGAGAGAGAGAGAGAGAGGATGCTTGAGCTTGGAGAGCGCGCGCATGCTTGCTACTGCATAGTCGTGCTCGCCAAACTGTTGTCGCCGCGGTTGGCACCTCTGTCACGCCCCGCTCCGCCACGCCCCGCCCCGCCCCGCCCCGCCCCGCCACGCCCCGCCCCGCCCCGCCACGCCCCCCGTGCACAAGCACCCAGAACGCGTGCGGTCCCCGCCCCGCCGCCGGGTCGCGGCGCCGGCATTGGACTCGTAGTTCAGCGACGTGTAACGCCGAGTGTAGTACTCGAGGGCCAAGGCCGGAGTCTGCGCCGGGTGTCTCTCTGTGAGGTCTGTCTGCCTGTCTGTCTGTCTGTCTGGCGGGCCTGGCCAGGCCACCTCCCCGCGGCCGGTATGAAAGGAGTGCGATTTCACCGCACCGCACCGCACCGCCTCTCAGCGAGTCAAGTTTGTTGCCAAGGTGGAGAGCATCGGGATCGGGGCCACTCTGCCAGGCCAGGCCAGTGCCGACGCGTCCACATTCCTACTCGCAGTGTGTCTGCACCAACCCCTGACCACACTGTCTTGTCATGAAAATGGAGTCTCACAAAAATTTTCTCGCGCAAAAAATACAAACGCGACGACAATGCTGCCTTCTTCTTCTTCCTCACACTTTTCTCTCTCCTGCAAGGTGTACGAGGTGCGCCGACACACACACACACACACACACACACAGGTGGCGCCTGTCGCACCCCGTCGCATATGCAGCATGTGTCGTGCCGCCGCCAGCGATCCCAGCGCCTCCTGCTGGCGGTATTTGGTACCTGTTCGTGAGGAAATTGAGCGGTGTGTTCATGATGGTGCTGTGCTGCTGCTGTTGCTGTTGCTTGCTACTGATGGAAAGAGAAGGACGTCATCTCATCTCTCTCACCCCATACACACACACACACACACACGTACACACACTGCCAGCCGGCGCCCCATTCAGCGCGAGAGGGAGCGAGATAGATTGAGAGAGATAGAGCGGCGCAGAGTGAGAATAGAGGCGGCCCGGTCCGCCAGCCCAGCCCGTCCGGGGGTGGTGCGGCCCCGTCCGCCTGCCCGTGGTGTAGAGACAACTTCATCCCCCCGAAACAAACGAAAGCTCAATTTTTGGACGCTGGCGTGGAGGGCGCGGCCGGAGCGGCGAGATGTGCATCTCTGACGCTCCTGCAGTCCCTCGTCTTTATGGGCGCGATTCTGCCGCGTGCACACGGGCAGGGGCAGGCACTCCTCCGGCACGGGCAGCAGCAGCAGCAGCAGCGTGGGCTCCAGCCGGCTCCAGCCGGCTCCAGCGCGAGCTTCACCGGGGCCTCGAGTGCCACCAACTTTTTTCCCTCCCCCTCCTCTCTCTCTCTCTCTCTCTCTCTCTCTCTCTCTCTCTCTCTCTCTCTCTCTCTCTCTCTCTCTCTCTCTCTCTCTCTCTCTCTCTCTCTCTCTTACACTCTCTATCTCTCTCTCACTCACCTCACACGGGGTGAGTTTATGAGGAGGAAACATCCGCGCCCGTGTTTTATAATTCTCTCTCTCTCTCTCTCTCTCTCTCTCTCTCTCTCTCTCTCTCTCTCTCTCTCTCTCTCTCTCTCTCTCTCTCTCTCTCTCTCTCTCTCTCTCTCTCTCTCTCTCTCTCTCTCTCTCTCTCTCTCCTTTTTTTTTTTGGGGGGGGGGGGTAGTTCGCTGTCTGCTTTTGCATAGAATTGAGACTTTTCACTGCAGTCCTGAAGCGGAAGAGGTTTAATAACGACCACGTTGCATGTGTGTATTTAAAGCGTCTGCCTGCTGCGTCTACTCTATACACACGACGGAAAAAAAATGTCAATGCTCCTTTTTGTGACGCACAGAAAAATGAATAAAAATATTGTACATTTCGCGCGAAGGAATTTGAGAGATGCCCCCACGCATTATGATGCTGTGCCGCGCGCGTAGCGGGCGCGGGGCGGGCGCTTGCCTGTGTGTGTGTGTGTGTGTGTGTGTGTGTGTGTGTGTGTGTGTGTGTGTGTACCTGTACGCGTGTCGCCGTCCTAATCACACACTGCAGTGCGGGACGACAACGACACCAACTTGGAAAACGGCCGAGGGAAGTGCGCAAGTTGGGGCACCGTTTACAACGCGGGGCCGACTGACTCCCCGCAGCGCTCCCCCCCCCCCCCCCCCCCCCACGACGGTGTCCGGGTCGTCCGGGTGGCAGAGCAGGGCAGGAGCAGGGTGCCGGCCGGATCGCCGCACTGCTTCTGCTTCCCGGGGGACGATCGTCGCCGGAAGGAGGATGGTCTGCCCTCCTTATCTAACGCCCGCAGGAGGCGAGCGGAGCGGCTCTGACCGCCGGCAGCCCCGCACACGTGCGTGGCGGGGGACTTCGTGTGCGCGGGGACGGGGGGCGGGGAGTCGTCATGCCCTCGCCAGCTTATATCCCCAACTTCGTCAACTCAATTCTATACATATGATGCGGTGGAGGGCGGGCGGGCGGCCAAGTTTTCGCCACACACGAAAAGGCTCCGTGCGCGCGCGCGCGTGTGTGCGTGTGTGTATTATTATTTGCCCTGAGGAGGCGGAAAAGGAACTGGCGTATTATTATGGCGCGTACGCCAACAGGGATGGAGGAACAAAAGCCTACTGTGTGTGTGTGTGTGTGTGTGTGTGTGTGTGTGTGTGTAGAAAATGGAGGCGTGCGTGAGACGGTGAATATTTCTCGCAGCCGCGTTGAAGGGGGGCCGCGAGAGTTTTCAACAAAACAAAAAGTTTTCGTCATTTGCGCGTGTTTTTTTTTGCAACGGGCATTGTTATTTCGGTGAGTCGCAGTGCGCCCCCCCCCCCTTTCCCCCCGACTTGTAGTGCTCTCGATAAGATACCCCCTCCCCCTCACCCCCGCGGGCCCCTGCACTGTGTTAATTAATCCTCAGAATGCGGAGGTGGAGGGCCGATGCCGAATCAGATCAGGCCGGCCAACTATCTCCGTTTGAACTGGCAGGGGAGGGTACACTACCCCGCAAAACCTGCCGGAGGGAAACTACAAAACAAGGAGGAAAAAAAACAACAAAAAAAACTGATTGTAGTGCATGTAATACGACCAATAGAAACGCGAGTGGATGTTACTCAAACTCTCGCCCCCGCGCTTTTTCCGCCATAAAAACGTCTAATAGCACAGAGCCGGTTCCCTTCGCAAAAGCAAACAGAAGGAAGAAAATAGCCGTTTTTGGCGGCGCGGCGCCAGACAGCGTGGCGCGCGGTGGACAACGCCAACAACCGTGAGTGCGACGAGGGAGTTGACCTAAATGAAGCAATCGCTGATGAGAGTCGGGAACACACACACACACACACACACACACACACACACCTGCACTGCACCCACCAACTGACGCCGAGCACACGCGCACCCTCCCGGTGAACGGACACGTTTCGCACAGGATGTTGCTCTGCACGCACACACACACACACACACACACACACACACACACGTTTGACCCCCTCTCCCCTTTACCTCTATAGCTCTCGCTGCTCTCGCGGGGGAACGCCAAGTCATCAATTTAACGATGGAGCTCACTCTGCGATGTATCTATCTATCTATATACGAATGTTGTATTTTTTTTCACCCTCTCAGCCAACAGAGAGGGATTTTCCAGGTGGACGGGAGCCGGGGGGGGGGGGGGGGGGGTGGCGGGGATGACGTCGACGTGAGGTGGCCGGGAGAGGCGAGGCGTCGCGAGGCGTAGTAATCCATTACTAGCCGTTACCTCCCCGGTGAACCAACTTTCTCATCGTGATACGTTATCTTCCCTGACAGCCGATGGGCGAAAAACTGTAATTAACGCGCATGGCGCCAGCGCAGCCAGCGGCGTAGCTCGCTCCTCTTTCTCCACATTCTCTCCATTCTCTCTCTGTCTGTCTGTCTGTCTGTCTGTCTGTCTGTCTCTCTCTCTCTCTCTCTCTCTCTCTCTCTCTCTCTCTCTCTCTCTCTCTCTCTCTCTCTCTCTCTCTCTCTCTCTCTCTCTCCTCTCTCTCTCTCTCTCTCCTCCACTAATTGCAGGTGAGTCCGCAGCGGCACAGGTGTGCACTGATGCCACGACGCGGCACCCAAAACCTGCGCGCACTCGCGTGTTTTCTATCGTTTTGGCGTGCGCTGCGTGGTGTTGCGTGCGAGTGCGGGGATGTCGCGGTCCCCGCGCCCCCCGCGGCCCCCAGCGGCGGCCAGAGACAAGTTTCGGGACATTATTACCCGCTGGTAATCCTATTTCCATGCCCGGCCTGGGACTGGGACGGGGACGCGCTGCAGTACAGCACAGCGGCAAGGAGTCTGTCTGTCCTGTCTGCTCTGAACTTCCAGCCGGCGCTGTGCTGTGGTCGTGTGTCGTGGGGCTCTGAAGCCATGTTCGCCGGCACCTCTCTCTCTCTGTCTGTCTATCTGTCTCTCTCTCTCTCTCTCTCTCTCTCTCTCTCTCTCTCTCTCTCTCTCTCTCTCTCTCTCTCTCTCTCTCACAGCCCTGCTCAACTTTGCGCAGTCATTGAAAACGTCACAACGTCACCGGGAAATGAGTCATATTTTCACGCGGCCCGCGTTGGCGGTGTCAGGCGCGTGCCAGGCGCGTGCCAGGCGCTTGTCACACCCTGCTGGGGACTCGGTTCGTCGACTTTTAGTAATCTCTGATTCTCGTCGCGCGATCAGACACGAGTGTCACGTCATAAGCCCGCTTCAACCCTCCGCGTTGGCAGACGACGTGAAGGTGTAGTCTGTGCTCGCGGCACGCCCTGGTCCCGATCGCTATACTCGTCTGTTTGCTGGGCCGGGCGCCGCGGGTGCCGTCTGTTCGCCGGACGCCCAATCCGTCCCTCCGACCGTACCGGACCGTACCGGACCGTACCGGGCGGGACCGTTCGGACCCAGTGTGTACCCAGACTGCTGTCCGGTCCATGCTGACTAGGGCCTGGGCCGGGCTGGGCACTCCATCAAGACGTTAATGAAATCCATGCAGCCTGATGAGTGCGGGATGGCCAAGGCCCGGCGATGCCGCTCTGACTGCCCCCCCCCCCCCCCGGTCCCCGCGGGATCGGCTCGGTCACCCCCCGGACGGACGAGGGCCCTGGTGGCCGAGCCCTGGGCTGGCGGGCCGTATCGGACGGGCCACAGCATCCCCTCCCCTCTTTCCCCGCTCTCACTCCACCCCCACCCGCTCCGAACAGCCAACAGCCGGCCTAGGCCGTCTCCATGACGATCAGGCATTATGTAGAGTGCCATCGTCAGCTGGGAATTATACCCCGAGCCGAGACTGACAACAACCATCCTCGATCGCTCCCTGCGAAACGTTATTCAGCGGAGGTCGAACACCAACAGGGTTAGTGCAGGTAAATAAATCACGATGGGGAAACAATCCAATGCGATTGAAAAGAAATATATTCACACCATTCTCAGAAGTGATCATTTTTAGCTGAAACGAAATCGCGAATTTTTTTTCGTTACGGTGTTACTTTTTTACCTATTGTATTTTTTACATCGTGATTTCCTTTTTGTTGCTGGCACTTACCCTGATCAAAGCGCGAGGACGGAGTTTTGTCAGGAGAGTGGCAGGAAGGCACGACACGACGGGCGTTTATTCCCAGCAGCCAACCGGCAAGCGGAGGAGGCGAGGCGAAATAAGAGGTGCATTCCTGGCCCTCGAAATAATGAAACGAAACGCTCTGATGAGCGGTGGCACTCGGTCCTCAATGAATGGGCGAGTAATCGCCGCCTGCATACCAATGGGTCGGGGCCCCGCCCGCCCCGCCCGCCCCGCCCACTCACTGTTACGCCGCCCCGCCCGCCCTCTATCTGCTCGGCGCTTTTAAATAATGGAAGTCAATTAGCAGACGCGCGGGGCGGGGGCGCCTGCGAACGTCAGGGTAGGCCAGCCCGCCGCACGCCCGTGTCCGGCGGACGGCTCGGTTGCCTACCTGGTTGTTCACAGGCGCTCTGCTCCGGCCGGCCCGGACGACCTCCCATTTCCCGCTTTCTGGCCGTGCTGTTCGGCATATGTGTGCAGTACACCCCGGCGCTGTCTTATGCACGAACTGCAGCTCGGTTCCGTCCCGACCGGTCCCGGATCTACCGTTCGCGGCTCCGGGCTCTGGCAGTAAACACACAGAGCATCCAGTCCCGGACCATACACGGGCCCAGGTTTACGCCGTGTCCCTCTTGTAAATGGTCGCGGCAGAATGTTCCCCGCTTGATTTCTCGAGGGGTTTCCTCCCCCTCCCCTCCCCTACGCTCTGCCTCGCTCCCTCTGCCGGCGTGGTGCGGCCCGAATCCGAAACCCTTCGCCCGGCTGCGTGTCTGCTGTTGTGGCAGGACGGGGTGCGGGCGGGGCTGCCGGGGGGGGGGGGGGGGGGGGGGGGCGGAGCACGGGACCGCTGTCCGGGTCCGGAGGGGAAGGGGGGGGTGCTTTTTAAAAAACCAGCTCATTGGCTGCGGCAGCAGGTGAAGAGGCCCAGCGCCTGCACCCGCCATATAAGTTCCCGCCGAGTGCCGCGGACGCCCGGCGGACCCAGAAAAAGACACTCGAGACCAGCGAGCGGCAGGGGGCTCCGGTGGGGAGGGGAGGGGGGGGGGCTTTCCAATTCGCTTTCCATTTCTCTGCTCCTCCCTCTCGGCTGACTGGCCTGGGATGGAACCGACAGGGCGTGGCGTGGCGATGGCGGACACGCGGCTGCAAAACCAATACAGTCTATCGTCGCGTCGCCGCCGCCGTGACCGCGATTCCACAAAGTGAAATCCTAGGAGGCCCGAAGTAGAGTCAGACGATATTGCCGAGATTTTGTAGATTTTGTAAATTTTGTAGTTTTTTCGCCGTGACAGGATCATAGAAGGAGTGAGAAAAGAAAATATGAATGAATGATTCGTTGAGAAAATATTAGATAAATATTGGAATGCTATCAAAAAGAAAAAGAACTGTATTTTTTGGGTAAGTTATACAATCTTTAAGCGAAAAAGTTTGTCGGAAGAGAGTTTAGAATTTCGTGGGAAGATTGGCAGTTGTAGTGTTCTAGGCTCTTTCCAGCGAGCAGCTGGCATTCTCACCACTGGCTACTCTGGCTAGTCCTAGTCTCGCTCAGGGTCTCAACTGCATTCTCAATCTGTACGCCAACAATGCAACGCGGCGCCCCGCGGTTGCTACAACAGTCATCGTGTGATCGAGAGCGGTCTCTGGCGGTTGACGGTAGCGCGCTCTGTCGGCTGGGCACGGAACTACTGACCTAACCGCAACCCGATGAACTTAAAAATATTTATTCTCAGCTCACATTGAATGACAGGAGTACTGACTACTTTTCAACGTGGCAAAGCATGCCAAAGCATGAGAACGTTGATAAATCTTACTTTCAAACACTCATCCACATCTTGGCTGGTCCACTGGGTTGGAAATTTTTGAAGAGTATGACATTAAGCTACCACACTCATTGCACAGCATTGCTTCCCAGCATTTTTAAACACGCCATCGTATTGATAAGCTGTTCCTTGAAGAACCTTCATCATCCAATTTCTGCACGTCACAACCACAATCAAAACTTTCGCGCACAACTCAAAACCGATGAAACCGACGTCGGTGTCCTCAATTGTTTTGTTTACCCACCCGTCGTCATGGTGTTGGATGAAAAATTCGGGACGGGAGGGAAGTACAGTCGACTCACGACGGCTGCGTTTGAAAGTCTGTACATTTTGCCGCATTGTTGGCCGGCCACCCCAAGCTTGATATATCAACTTTTCAAACGCAGCAGTTTTCGTTTTTCGTTGCGGCTGTACTACGCAACAGGCAGTGCTCTGATTGGTTGTAATTTTAGGGGCCATGTCAAAAAAAAAAAAAAAAAAAAAAAAAAAAAAGGAATTGGCAATAGGCTACTTCGTGGGAATTGGCGGGGGAAAAAATCACAAACAAATGGACAAACAAAGGAGACAAACACAAAGAGCTGGCGGGTGCTGTTCCGGCGCCTGCACTCTTCGCACCTCGTTGGCCTGTTGGCTGCCCTGCGCGCCGTGCTCTTGCGGAAACTAGACCCGCACGGATCGGGAGAAGAGCGTTTAACATGTTTCCTATTCCTACGCGCGGAAAAGTGTGGTGTGCAGCGAAACAGGTAGGTTTCCGTGACGCGGCGCGGGGCGTGGGACTTGTGGGCGATATTAGTTCCACCCGCCCGGTCTACCTGTTGACAGCCAGCGGCATTTGTATACACATTTCACTTCGAGAATCACAGGCAGCCCAACCTGGGGGGGCGAAAATAAAATGAAATGTGCGTCATTAGAGCGGAGCCATACAACAACTGCTGTGCGGCTGCTGCTTGCCGCCACTGTCAGCCCTCCTCAGCCAGGTCATGGCTCAGCCCTACCTCTCCTACCTGCCCGGCCCGCCCCTGCACTGCCTTGTCGTGTTCAAGTTTATGGCGCTTGCGCTCCCCTCCCCCCGCCGCCCCTCGGCCCGCCCGAACCGTGTGGTTCGAATATCCCGCCCCGGGCCCTTACGAGCGGGGCACCAGCGCCAGCGCCGCCACCACACCGTCTTAAACTTCCCTCCGCCGACGTTGTAACAACGCGGAAAGTTGAGTCGAAGAATTTTGGGCGGACCGCCGATAGGATACGCGGGCAGGGCGTCGTGTGGCTTCTGGAGGCGCTTCGAGCTGACCGCCCACTATTTATGCAAAAATCCCTCGTGCATTCCGGGAGAACGTGCGATGCTCCGGCCGCGTCGATTGGCGCTGCCTAGTTTGTGGAACGCAGAACGTACTCCGCGACGCGCTGCGGCTCCGACTCCGGCTCCGGCTCCGACTCCGGATCCGACTCCGGCACCGACTCCGGCTCCGGCTCCGACTCCGGCACCGACTCCGGCTCCGGCTCCGACTCCGGCACCGGCTCCGGCACCGACTCCGGCTCCGGCACCGACTCCGGCACCGACTCCGGCTCCGGCACCGACTCCGGCACCGACTCCGGCTCCGACTCCGGCTCCGGCACCGCCCGGAAATTGTTATCCAAACAAAATCCAACGCGCGCCCCAAAGGTCCGGCGGCCGACGGCGGCCTGAGCCGCGCGGTGTGAAGCCTGCCGGGGCCTACCGGGGCCTGCCGGGGCCTACCGGAGCCCCATACATCACATCACGGAGAGGCCGCATCCAGCCGCAGCCGCAACACGTGCGGGAATGCGTGCGGACCATGTTTTGCACCCCGCCGGCCCCACCCCGCCCCACCCCGCCGACCCCCTGCGGACGCCCCTAGAATCCCCTCGCCTTTTATAGGGGAGGGGGGCTGGCGATTAGGGAGTCCATGGGAGGCGAGAGAAAGGTCAGCGATGTCAGGAGAATAACCGATATATCGGGGTCGTGCGCGCGGTGGCCCGGCGGGGTCGAGGGGCGGCCTGGGGGCGGCCTGGGGGCGGCCTGGGGGCGGCCTGGGGGCGGCGAGAACCTCTCGGTTGCTCCTCGGCTGCGGCCCGGCCCCCGTCTCCTCCGTCTTCGCCTCCTTTGAGGTGCGGGCTGGCGGCGCCCAGCCGGGCCTTGCGGCGGGTGTTTGCGGCGCGGCTCACCGCCGCTGAACGCTGAACCCGACGGGGCTCCGGCCGCTCCGACCACTTCTTCGTCTTCTCCGGCTCCCCTGCTCCTCCCGGCCGGGCCCCGGGCCTGGTCTACCTTGGCACCCCAGGTACCTCGCCGCCCATTGCCTCGGGTACCTCACGGTGTGGTCGGCTGGTGCTGGCGGCTGGCGGTGGCGCGGGCCCGGTCCCGGACACCATGGTAATGGACGGCATGGACCCCCAACCTGTGCGCGCCGCTGCTGCTGCCGCCGCCGCTGCTGCCGCTGCTGCTGCCGGTCTGGTCCGGGGGTGCTTTCGAGTCGTCCTTTTGCCGCACACACCGCGGCTAACTTCGGGCATCGCCTGCATGAATATGCAATAACATAAAGCGACGAGATGGACGCCGCACCACGCGTGCGCCTGTGTGAATGTGTGTGTGTGTGTGTGTGTGTGTGTGTGTGTGTGTGAGTGTGTGTGTGTGTGTGTGTGTGTGCCCACACCGCGCCCCGACACCTCTGCGCTGCGGTCTGATCCGCACAGCATCGCCACCCGCCCTAAGCACACGGTATGGAGGCCCCGGGTCCCGGGTCCGGGGAGTGGACCACCATTCCACGAAGGCGGGGCGGGGCTGCTGCGCGGACACCCTGCCGTCTCATAGCGAATCCGAAACCCGCCGAGAGCGACGAGACACGGAAGCAAGAGAGCGAGTCTTTAAAAAAAAAGACCGGTTTGAATTCGACCATCTCCGATCTTGCTGAAATTTTAACAGAAGGTCCTCAAAAGAAAATGACATTTTTGCTCGATTTTTTGTCGTCGAATATTTTTAGATTTAAAATTCCCGTGGTTTGGGGTTTTTAAAAATGGGGGTCTGGGGGGGGGGGGGGGCTTTACCCTAATGCCTTTTGAGATTCACTGAGTCGAAAAATATGGTTTCCGGAATTATTATTTTTTGGAAAACTTGACCCACTTTGGATCTAAACGGTAGGTCAAAAAAAAAAAAAAATTCTTTGGACCAGATATGGATAAATTGGGCCTGTTTTAGTCTAAAAAAAATAATTCAAATGAAATCGTCATTTTGTGTTGATGTGTGACACCTTCTGCTCAAATTTCAGCGTGATTGTTTTTTTCTGAAAAGACTCGCTTAGCAAGCTCTCGTCTCGTCAAGAGTGCGTCTGTATCTTTCGTCTGCGCAAGGGTCGTTAATATGGAAGACAAGAAACTATAAAAAAGTGTAACAACTACGTGGATCATCACGTCGTCACGCCGCAGACAGCTCTCTCTCTCTCTCTCTCTCTCTCTCTCTCTCTCTCTCTCTCTCTCTCTCTCTCTCTCTCTCTCTCTCTCTCTCTCTCTCTCTCTCTCTCTCTCTCTCTCTCTCTCTCTCTCTCTCTCTCTCTCTATCGTCTTCGTGACGTCACATATTTGCGCCCTGTAGTGCGTTAGTTTGCAGTTGACACGTCGCCGTAGAGCGACGGCCCGTCTCACGATGCGAAGCACAGTATAACGAAGCACGAGCACGGCTGCACAGCGCAGCAGACACGTCCGACACTCTGTGAGCCCTTGCCTCTTCCGACACGACGAAATTTCCCGAGCATCTGTCTGCGGTTCTGTCCGTCCGTCCGTCCGTCTGTCTGTCTGTCTGAGAGGAGTCCCTACCACCATCGCACAGAGGCAGGCGCGCGGCGGGCAGGCTTGGTCCAAACCGCGGCTCTGTCCTCGGCCTTAGGGCCAGGCAGCGGCAGCAGCGGCAGCGGCAGCCGGCGCCACTCGTATGTCCCCATGTGGTTGCCGCGGTGGCGCCGTGGCGAGGCGAGGCGAGCTGCCGAGGCGGGCACGGGCATGGGCACGGGCTCTGCGGAGCCTCGACTCGACGCGTTTGTCGCCGCCGCCCCGCTCTCCTCCAGCTCCAGCTCCAGCTCCAGCGGAGGATCATCCTCCAGCAGGAAGTGCCTAGGGAAGCCGGCGGCCCGCCCGCCTCTCGCCAAGTATTTACCACAGAGACGCTGCTGGAGGGGGGCCCACATCCTCACCGGGCCACGGGGCCACGGGGCCACACTACAGAGGGGGAATTAAAAATCTCGTTGAGCGGCTATTTCCTCGAGGCGTCGGCGTCGGCGTGAGCAGGAAAGGGAACCGAGTTTCGGGCCGGCTGTCCCGGCCCGGCCCCCGCTCCTGGCGGCGCTCACCCACGTCCTTCAGCGCGGTCCTTAAGGACCCTTTTTCGTACCGGAGCTCCCGGACGGGTCCCCGGACGGGTCCCGGTCGGCACGGGCCGGGAGTCCTGCTGGGACGGGATCACAACCCGTCCGCCGGTCCCGCTCTGCCGGCAAATGAATCATTATGAATGCTATACTAAAAGGAAAGAGCGCGGCGACGAATTGATCGTAGAATAACAAACGGAACGCCAGCGCGGGAGTCAGTCATCCATTCTATTAGTGGCGTCCCGCAGCGTAACACATGTATAGCACACAGTAATTATGGGAGCAGGGATAGCGAGAGCGAGCGAGCGAGTGAGCGAGAGAGAGAGAGAGAGAGAGAGAGAGAGAGAGAGAGAGAGAGAGAGAGAGAGAGAGAGAGAGAGAGAGAGAGAGAGAGAGAGAGAGAGAGAGAGAGAGAGAGAGAGGCATAAGCAAGCAGCAGTAGCAAAAGCCGCAGCTCTTGAAGGCAATGCCAGCAAATGAGGCAATTTCCTCTGTGAGCCTGGGCGCTGAGCTACGCTGAGCCGGGCTGCCAGCGAGGATGGTCTCCGCTGCTCGGAGTGGCGGGGCGTGGCGGGGGCCGGGGGCCGGGGGGCCCGGCCCGGGGCATGCGTACGACACACAGGAGCGCACGCGTCCGGCACGTGCCCGGCACGCGAACGGCACGCGAACGGCACGCGCGGGTAATCGCTCGGCAGCCCGCAGGTGAACGCGCCCAGACCCCCCGCGACCTTTTCGGCTGCAAACGCGGGGCGTCGAACGGGTAGACTTCTTGACGCGACGAGCTCCGTGACAAGTCACGTGACTGTGACGGCGACGTGCTGCGTGACAAGTCACGTGACTGTGACGACAACGTGCTCCGTGACAAGTCACACAATGGCTGGGGGGTGCCGCTACACTCGGGGACGTACGGCTTACGCACGCAGCTTCGGACCCGCCTTATTCTGTTGCTTCACTGCGAGCCACATCCCCATCCCCAATGATCCCTCAATCGGTTCCACGCCGAATCCCACCCCTTGCCTCCCTTACTAACATCCTCCACGCACCAACGAACACCACGCCAAACCGCACCTCTCTCTCCCTCTGTCTCTGTCTGTCTGTCTGTCTGTCTGTCTGTCTGTCTCTCTCTCTCTCTCTCTCTCCCCCCCCCTCTCTCTCTCTCTCTCTCTCTCTTTGCAGTAGCCTCGGCTCCCTCCACCCCTCGCACACAAACTCACACACTGAGCGTTCATATTTCAGCGGGCCGGAAATATTTCGGCATATCGGATCGAATACCCGGAAAGACCCGAAACGACGAGCGCGGGCTGCGCGCGTCCCAGAGACCCGGAGGCCGGAGCCTGCCGCCCGGAGCCCACAGCGCGGAGGACGCGGCCGAACGACGAAAACCGCGGCTCCGGGTGGCTCCGGGTGGCTCCGGGCTACGGGTGGCTCCGGGTGGCTCTAGGGATTAAAAAATACCAGTAAGATTCAACCTTACGGTAAGTTACGGAAAGATAGGTAAGTTACGGGTATTTTTGGTAAAAATGAGAAAGATTTATTTACAGCAGGTATTTGTTAAAAATAGTACGCCTTAGTATGTTTTCCACATAACAGTAGCCAAATCATCCCATCGGTTCTGCTCTCTGCGGGACAACAGTGGCTAAAGTATCAACAGCGCGCTGCTCCTCTCCACCACAGCTCCGTAGCGTAGTGGGCTAGCGGGCCGGTCGATGACCGCAAGGTCCGGGGTTCAACTCTTTGCCGGAGTAAAAATTTTTCTCAAGTCTGCCGACCGAGGATGGTGGGTAAAATATACCAAAAGAACGTGTTCAAAGTGTGTTGTCTGAGTGACCGCGGACGTTGGGCCGCGGACATTCCCCGGAGGTTGAATACACTCGTTGACTCAGTGGTTCGACGCCCGAGCAGGGGAATGGTGCTTGCCAAGACTCGGCAGAAGTTAAATGTAGAGGCCTAGGGTTCGGCCTTCTACATTTTTCAAGCGTAAGGCCTCGGAATCTGGAGTATTCGGGCAACACCTACTTGGATACATGGCGTAGAAGAGTAGAGTACAATCGGCTTCGGCCGTGTACGATCTGGGCATCCTACCTCCCTCTCAATCCGCGAGGGAGTGGCCTCACGGCCACAGACCAACTGGCTGGTCGAAGGGGGCTGACTCCTGAAATCTAGTCAGCGGAAGGGGCGATGTTGGCCGTTGCGGAAGCCTGCCTACCAAGGTGGCTGCGTCGTGCCTGTGTCTTAGCGGCGGTCAACTCCTGGTACACCGGTTCCCATCCGAACACCGAAGTTAAGCAGGAACGGTTCCGGACGGAAGTCTGGGACGAGGTAGGACCCACCCATTTTTGCCGTTTTTTTTTACACCAAATGCAGCGATTTTCAGAGTTTGAAAATCTGAATATTACCGAAAAATACCACATTTTTCAAGGTCGGGTAATATTACCGTAAGTTACGGTAACTTAGCGAATCTTACCGGTAATATTACGGGCCTTTAAATCCCTGGGTGGCTCCCGGCCCGCGGCGGGCACCGCTACGCTACCTACGCTGGCTACGCGCCCCGGCCTCGCACTTCTGCTACGCTACGCACTGCGCTACCGCCACTTGTTAGGCGTGTGGAGCCGTGTGATGCCGACGGGACGGGACGGGCGCCAGACAGGTCGAGTGCCATTCACGCTACGGGACTGACACATCTAGCGCAGCCGGGGGGCCCGCTCCGAGACAGAGGGAGAGAGAAAGAAAGAAAGAGAGAGAGAGAGAGAGAGAGAGAGAGAGAGAGAGAGAGAGAGAGAGAGAGAGAGAGAGAGAGAGAGAGAGAGAGAGAGAGAGAGAAAGAGAGAGAGAGTGAGAGAGCAGCGCCCCAATAGAGCGCCTCCGAACCTTTATCAAGACACGATGAATGCAGCGAGACAGACGAATGCAAGATATTGCGCAAAGCGACGAAGGTCGGTAGAGGACGCATCTGCTCGCCTCGCCTCGCCTCGCCTCCCCGCGGCGCTGTCTCTGCCATCCGTCTGGACCACCAAGTTCAAGGTCAGCCCGTACAGGTGCACGGCGGCGCTAGCGGCGCTGCTGGAGCCCCCAAACTAAAATGGGGGGGAATGGAGAGCAGGGGAATTAGGAGTTAGGCCCTCGTCATTCCATATTTTCTCATTTATTTATTTCGGAATAAAGAAAGCATGAGTGAGCAAATTGAAGGAGATTGTGGCCCAGTGAGCGCGGGGGGAGGGAGGGGGGGGAGGAGGAAGGGGTGGAGGGGCTGTGTACTGCGTGGTTGCCTTCTCGGAATGGAATCACAATGGCAATGGCATATCGCCCTTCCAGTTCTCCTCGTCCCCCCTTTCTCTCTCTCTCTCTCTCTCTCTCTCTGTCTGTCTGTCTGTCTGTCTGTCTCTCTCTCTCTCTCTCTCTCTCTCTCTCTCTCTCTCTCTCTCTCTCTCTCTCTCTCTCTCTCTCTCTCTCTCTCTCTCTCTCTCTCTCTCTGGCCGCCTGTCTCCCTTGCTCTCCCTCATCTCATCGGGATGGCCCGCGTGGCGTTCCATCTCGGCCTCAATTTGTTTTCGTCAGCTCTGCAGGCAGAAAAGTTTGGTCGTGCGCCCCACCGTGGCCCCGGCCCCGGCCCGGTCCAGGCCCCGGCCCCGGCCAGCCAGGACGGAGGTATCCCTCAAAAGTTGCAAAGTATGGGCTCAGCAAGAGAAGGCGCAGAGTTTGGCTGGCTGCGCGGGCGGGCGGGCAGGAGGCACACGGGGCGGTGACAGAGGGCAGGGGCCAGGCAGGCAGGCAGGCGGGCAGACTTTCGAAGCGTAGGCAGATTGAGGCGCGTGGGGGCGAGATTACTGCAGACGTGGCGGAATTCGCCAGCAAATCACGCGCGCAGCGCGCGGTCGCGGGTTCAAGTACTGGTTATCGGCGCCCTAACAATGTTGGAGTTGGATACGCCGACGGCTTTCGCAACAGTTTCCTCCCCTTTTTTTTTGCTTCTCGCTCTGCTCTGCTGTGCACCCTCGGCTCGGCGGCGTGGTTTGTGTCGGCGGTGATTCGGAGGCGGCGGCGAGCAGCGCAGGCTGACCACAGGCGTCCACAGGCATGCACCCCGAGATGTTGGAGGAGGGCCTCCAGTGCCGGTGCCGGTGCCCGCCTGTCCTGTAGGGTTGTCGTCGCCATGGCCGGGCCGGGCCGGGGCCGGGCACGGCCACCTCTCTCCGGGATTCCAGGCGTCCACCCCCCCCCGCCCCCCGCAGAGCATCCCAGAGCACCGCAGAGTGAGGTCCCCTGACCAAACAGCCGGCATGCAGCGCCAACACACCCTGGTCCGCCGCTCCGCCCTGCTCCTGCTCCAGACGTAGACAAGGAGTCCACAGCCGTCCGCGGCGCGCCGCCGCGTGTGTCCGCGGGGGGTAAAGTGTGGCACCCCCGGCGCCTGTTGAGGCCGTGGCGCCATGTTCACGGCCACGACCACTCGGAGGGCCGGGCAGGGCTGGGCTGGGCAGGGCAGGGCTTCATGACACCCGTCCACAAAATACGTAGCTCGATGAGACACGGCGGCGGCGTTGAAGAGTCGCCAACAAAACGAGAGAAAGGATCCTGCGGCTGCGGGGAGGCGGCCGAGCTCACAGGCCGGCCTCGGCCAAACGAACAGGGGCCCTAAATATTGCTGACCTCACTCCCGGCCCCAGCTCTGACTCCCTGCCCGCTCAGGCGGCGTCCTTCAATCGTCCCCCGCGTGTGTTTGTGGACGCGGGCCAGGGGTGGCCGGGGGCAGCCGGGGGCGGCCGGGGGCGGCCGGGTTGGGGTATATATGCTCGGTCTGGCCGCCGTATTTCTACTGCCTGGAAGAGGTCCAGGTCACCATGCGGGGCGTGGCCGGGGGGCGGCGGGGGGGGGGGGGGGGGGCGGGACTGCGCGGTGGGTTGCGGCTAGTCTGACTAGCAAGGCTGATCTGAGTGGAAAAACGAGGGGGTGGGCGCGGTGGTCGGGGAGGGAGCAGCGGGGGCCAGGTCCGAGCCGTGTTCCCTCTGGCAGGGCCAGGGCCTGGGCTGGGCTGGGCAGGGCCTGCCGGGCCGGGTGCTTCCTGGCAGAATCTCATTTTGGCAGCGTTTAGCATAACTGTGGCGCGGCAGCCACAGCCCAATCGCGGCCCCGGCGCGGACCGCGGCCTCTTCCGTCCGTCCCCCGCCAGCCAGCGGCAGCACGGGGGCAGCACGGGGGCAGCACGGGGGCAGCACGGGGGCAGCACGGGGGCAGCACGGGGGCAGCACGGGGGCAGCACGGGGGCAGCACAGCCGCAGCACAGCGCCAGCACAGCCGCAGCACAGCCGCAGCCACGGCAGCGCGGCCCACCCCGCTTTCGCACCGCCATGGGCAGGTCGAGGTGCACATCGACGGGGTCAGCACATTGCGCACCGGGCCGTCCGGGCTGGGATCATGGGCCAGTTGCAGTCCCCTGCCGGGATGCCGGCTGCCACAACCTTACCTTCCCGGAATCGCTGGCATATCCACCAAACTCACTGGGTGCTGGGCGCGGGTTCAAATACCGACAGTGTGTGGGTGTGTGTGTGTGTGCACGTCTCAAACATTCTCATCGGGACGAAAAATAACTTTCGAAGTTTTGGAGTACGTAGAAACCCCTGTGAATTAAGCTGGATTTTTCTTTTTACCTTGGCATTACTCGTCAGCTAAAAGATAAATGACATTAAGCGAATTAATTAAAAAAATATTTTTGCGCATCAGTGGGATTTTTTTTTCAAGTTTCGTAGAATTTTAAAATCTGGTGCGGTCCGCTGAGAAACGGAATTCTTCATCCCCGTCACCTGTCCTGTCGGTCCTCCCCCCCCCCCCCCATGGCAAGACACGCGCGCCTCACGAGGCGCCATGAGTGGCACCTTCCGCGTTCCGGTCCATCGCTGCCGCCGCCGCCGCTACCGCTGCCGATGCCGCTGCAGCGCGCCGCAATCTCAAGTGCAAGGTTGGAGGCGGAAATGCAGCGGCTGCGACGGCGGCGGACGGCGCCTCCTATGCAGCCGCTGCAGCCGCCGCCACCGCCGCCGCTGCAGCCGTCGGCTCTTCCGTGCATCCCCCGCCGTCGTCCGCATGTCGTCGGCGTGCACCGTGCACCCGCACGTATAAAGCTGGTGACCACTTGTCGCCGCCTGCACACTCGCAGACATCAGCAATGCCTCGGCAGGTGAGGCCAGGGCGCAGCCCGCGGCGCGTGTGGTGCACCGTGTGCACGTGTGTGTGTGTGTACGTGTGAGCAGCGTGTGTGTGTTCAGTGGGCGTCCAGTGGGCGTGAAAACGTGGAGAGTGCGCGATTTACGTTGCCGGAGAAAATTGATAGTGAAAGCGAGGAGCGAGCAGAGGAGGGTGCCGAGTGCGCTCGTCGCCCTGCTCCTGCTCCGGAGTGCGCGTCAACAAGGAAGTGAAGTGCATCATCAAAGTGAAGGAAGTGGATCAAGTGAACCGTGTGGGCGTGGCGGGGGGTGGTGTGCAGTGAACTGCCGTGCGCCCTGCGACGTTACAATCAGCGTGTGTGTGTGTGTGTGTGTGTGTGTGTGTGTGTAGAAGTTGATTCCTCGGCCGCCAGTGGTCCTGGCCGCTGGGTCCTGGGGTGCGGCCGGTCGGCCGGTGCCCCCCCCCCCCCCCCTTCCCCCGTCGATCCTGGTTACACCGTCGCCGGCGTCGTCGCTGGCGCCAAGTTTTGAATACCTGCCATCCCCTCGTCGTATAAACGTCGGGTAGCGAGTTGGCCGAGTTTAGCGAGGTGGGCAAACTCCGGGTCGGGTGTGTTTGGGGTCGGGTCGTGCAGCGGCAGCAGCAGCAGCAGCAGCAGCAGCAGCAGCGGGGTGTTGGCGGCGGCTGGCAGGAGCAGCGCAGCCAACGCCACGACTCGTCGCAAACTTATCACTTCCGATCCGCTGCTCAATCGTCTCGTCTCTGCCTACGTTCCGACTGCAGCGAGAAGGGCTCGGCCCGACCCGGCCTCGGCCGGCTTCCCTTCCCCCCCCCCCCCCTCCGTGGGACCATAGCCACCGCTGTCATTCCGTGCGTGTTCAAATCGAGTTTCCTCGCTCTCTGCTGCCTCCACCCATCCCCAGTAATCTAAAGCTCTACCCTGGATACATTCCGTCCGGGGCGTGTGTCGTGTTATTCGGGAAAAGGAAAACGAAAAGCGGCACAGAAATTATCCCCGACCGATACAACACACATCGCGGTTGCCCCGCTCGCTTCAGAGTGACTCCGCTCCTCAATCAGTGGCGATAGGAACACCAATCCACAGGACGGAATAATATAATGATAAACCCACTTTTTCTCGCGTTCTCCCATTTTCCTTTTTAACACGCGGCTCGAATATCAGCGTGGTGTGAATAACCGAACCGCAGCTATCCGCACTCTTTCTTTTATTCCCCCCCCCTCTTCCGTTCTCCCCGTCCTCTCCCTCCCCGCAGAGTGTGCGCGCTCGCCTCGGTGCCGTGGTTAATCACTAGACGACGCAAACTTTTGGCCGAAATGCTCCCCGTCCTCTGTGCAAGCGGCAGGGCAGGGCGAAGCGACGGGTGCTGCGGGGGGCCGGAGCCGGGGGCCGGAGCCGGGGGCCGGAGGGCGGGCAGCTCCGGCCCAACCCGGCAACCCCGGCCCGGGAACCCTTTGTGGGAAGTGTCCCACAGCAATACTCCCTCATGTTGACTCGCGTCCAAGGAAGTGAAAAGAAGCTTTAATTTCCGGCAGTTGAACAAAGTTTTCTCTCTTGCACGGGATCTCTTTAGCCCGGCCAAGTCCGCTGCGACCAGAGAAAGTTGATGGGTCTCAAAGGAGAAAAGGGGGACGGGCGGCGAGGATTCTGCCCTGTGTCCTGCGGTGGTGGTGGCGGTGGCGGGCTGTCCGCGTACTACCTACCGCCCTCCGCGGGTGTTTGGGTGCTACGTTATTTCACGGACGAGCCCTTATCGGTCCGGGGCACACCGGAGCCCAGCGCCCAGCAGTTTGTTCTGGTCTGGGATCGCCAGTTGACTTGAGTCAATATTGGGCCCGGCCAAAGGGAGCCGCTGCCTCGGAAATTAGATCAGCTGGAATACTTTAAAACTGATAAAGGAACGAGATGCGTGATCCAATTTCGAGCGGGCCGCCGTCGTCGTCGTGTCGCGGCCGGGACGAGGAATGGGATGAGAAACGGATTTGCCTTTTTCCCTCTCGCCGGGCTTTGCCATGCCAGGCTTTGCCTTGTGTTTGGCCTTTCTCGGTATACGTCTCTCGCCCGCCCTGTCCGGGCCGGGCCTCAGCGCCACTGGGCTGGGAAATCAGTTCAAATTTGTCGCCGCCTCTTCTCTTTCTTTCCCATTCGTCTCTGGAGCGGCGTATTTGCGCACACGTTTCGCGCTCGGGCTCAGGAGACAGAGCCCCGCCCCCGCTCCCCGCCCCCGCCCCCGCTCCCCGCCCCCCGCTGCGTCGTCGTCTGAGACACAGCACCGGCATGGCTGGCATATCTGCCCCTCCTGCCTCATTACGCATCGCCCGTCGGCAGCAATGAGGCGTCAGGCTGCTCGATGGCTCGGAATGTCGTGATAGCGCGGGGGCGGCCGGGGGCGGCCGGGGGCGGCCGTCACAGGCGCTGCTAATTGCTCCGCAGGGTGTGCGGAGCGCATGTGCAGTGCAGCGCGCTCATGTCCTGGATCTGTCCGCAGGCGGTGGTGCTCCTGGTGGCGACCGCGCTGGCGACCGCGCTGGCCCGACCGCAGGGATCGCAGGGCGACTATGCTTACGACTCGCCCGTCCCGGACAGCGGCTACTCCACCATCGGCGGCCTGGCGCCGCCCCCCGCCGGGGACGCGTACCGCTACGACAAGCCCGCTGGCCCGGCCTTCTCGCCCGGGCAGGCCCCGCAGGGCCCCGACAACAAGTACATCCCACCGGCGGAGGACGCGGCCACGACCACGACCACAACGACGCCCGCACCCGAAGCCTCGACGACAGCACCGGCGCCCGCCGAAGACAAGGACGCCTACAAGTACGACAAGCCGAGCACGCCCCTGGAGGACAAGGCAGCAGGCGAGGCGGAGGCCACCACCACGACGGCAGCACCGGCGGGTGCAACGGACGAGAAGGCCGCCGATGACGACTCGTACAAGTATGACACCCCGGACAAGCCCCTCGAGGAGAAGCCAACCGAAGCCCCTGCCGAGGCCTCCACCGCAGCCCCCGCCGAGGGCCCCGCCGAAGGCCCCGTCGAGAAACCGGCCGACGATGACGCGTACAAGTACGACGCCCCGATGAACCCCCTGGAGGAGAAGCCAACGGAAGCTGCGCCCGCCAGTACGGAAGCCCCAGCTGAAGCCAAGCCTGCCGAAGACAAACCCGCCGAAGACAAGCCCGCTGACGATGACTCCTACAAGTACGACGCCCCGATGAACCCCCTGGAGGAGAAGCCAACGGAAGCTGCCCCCGCCAGTACGGAAACCCCAGCTGAAGCCAAGCCCGCCGACGATGACTCCTACAAGTACGACGCCCCGATGAACCCCCTGGAGGAGAAGCCAACGGAAGCTACCCCCGCCAGCACGGAAGCCCCAGCTGAAGCCAAGCCCGCCGAAGACAAGCCCGCCGACGATGACTCCTACAAGTACGACGCCCCGATGAACCCCCTGGAGGAGAAGCCAACGGAAGCTGCCCCCGCCAGCACGGAAGCCCCAGCTGAAGCCAAGCCCGCCGAAGACAAGCCCGCCGACGATGACTCCTACAAGTACGACGCCCCGATGAACCCCCTGGAGGAGAAGCCAACGGAAGCTGCTCCCGCCAGCACGGAAGCTCCAGCTGAAGCCAAGCCCGCCGACGATGACTCCTACAAGTACGACGCCCCAATGAACCCCCTCGAGGAGAAGCCAACGGAAGCCACCCCTGTCAGCACGGAAGCTCCTGCCGAGGACAAGCCCGCTGAAGACAAGCCTGCAGCGGACGACTCGTACAAGTACGACGCGCCGGATAAGCCACTGGAGGAAGGTCCCACGACCCCCGCTGCAGAGGCCGCGCCCTTGACGACTGAAGCAGCTCCCATGGAGGAAGGGTACATCTATCCAGCGCCGACTGATGCGCCCACAACGCCGGCAGCCTCGGAAGCTAGCCCGGCACAGAATGAAGACGGCTCCTACAACTATGACAAGCCGGCTAAACCCTTGGATGCGGCCGCTGATGCAGCCAAGCCGGCCGCAGGGGCCTCCCCAGACATGAAGTACCTGCCCCCGGACTCGAAGGTGGGGGCGGCCTCCCCGGACATGAAGTACCTTCCGCCTAGTGGAGACAGCGGGGGCGGTAAGCCGAAACCTCAGCAAAACGAGGACGGTAGCTACAACTACGACAAGCCTGCAACGTCCCTAGAAGCCTCCGCTGACGCTGCTAAACCCGAACCCGCTTCAATGGCCAGCCCGGATATGAAGTATCTTCCCCCGGACTCGAAGATGGGACAGGCGGTGGCGGCCTCCCCGGACATGAAGTACCTGCCGCCTAGTGGAGACAGCGGGGGCGGTAAGCCGAAACCTCAGCAAAACGAGGACGGTAGCTACAACTACGACAAACCCACCAACCCGCTGGGAGGCAACGCCGACGCCGTAAAACCGGACGCCGGGGGCTCCCCGGACATGAAGTACCTTCCGCCCAGTGGAGACAGCGCCGGCGGGAAGTCGAAACCTCAGCAAAACGAAGACGGCAGCTACAACTACGACAAACCCGCCGCCCCGCTGGGAGAAGCCGCTGCGGCGGCCAAACCAGAGGCCGCCGACATGGCGACCCCGGACATGAAGTACCTGCCGCCGGACGTAAAGAAGGAAGCCGCAGGATCGACGCCGGCCGATATGAAGGACTTACCTCCCAGCGACGGCGCGGCGGCCGCTCCCAGACCGCAGCAGAACGGAGACGGTTCCTACAACTACGACAAGCCTGCGGCGTCTCTAGGAGATGCTGACGGCGCAGCCAAAGCATCCCCGGACATGAAATACCTGCCGCCGTCCGACGACAAAAAGGGATCCGGAGCGGCGGCCCCCAACATGAAGTACCTGCCCCCGGACGGCGACAAGGGTGCGGGCGCGGCCCCCAACATGAAGTACCTGCCGCCGAAGGGAGACGCTGCCGCTGCGGCACCGAACATGAAGTACCTGCCTCCTAGTCAACCCGGCGGCGCAGCCAAGCCCGCCCCGCAGCAGAACAAGGATGGGTCGTACAACTACGGCAAGCCAACGACACCGTTTAACACGGGCGGATCCGCGGCCACCCCCAACATGAAGTACCTGCCGCCCAGCTCTGGCAAGGGCGGTGCAGCCGCCCCCAACATGAAGTACCTGCCGCCCAGCTCTGGCAAGGGCGGTGCGAGTGCAGCTGCCCCCAACATGAAGTATCTACCGCCTGCGTCGGGGAAGGGCGGTGAGAGTGCAGCTGCCCCCAACATGAAGTATCTACCGCCTGCGTCGGGGAAGGGCGGTGCGAGTGCAGCCGCCCCCAACATGAAGTACCTGCCGCCTGCGTCGGGGAAGGGTGGTGCGAGTGCAGCCGCCCCCAACATGAAGTACCTGCCGCCCGCGGCTCCCAACAGGAACGTCATACCGCCGTCGTCGGCGGGCAACAAGGCCGCCCCGGACTCCAAGTACCTGCCGCCCAAGGGGGCCGGCGGCGCCAAGCCGGCCAGCAGCTACCTGCCGCCAGGGAGAGCGGGACTGGGGCCGCAGCGTCCCAGGCCGAGGCCGGCGCCGTCCGGGTCCTACCTGCCGCCGGCGTCCCTGCGGCCCCCGCCTTCCACGGCTCCCTCCAGCGGGTACCTCCCGCCGGCGACCCGCAACGGCAGCGTAAGTGCCCGACTAGAACCCTAGAAACCTGTTTACAATTGCAAACTGACTTTCCCATCATTTTTACAAAAGTATA
Source organism: Odontothrips loti (assembly GCA_038380765.1). NCBI lineage: Eukaryota > Metazoa > Arthropoda > Insecta > Thysanoptera > Thripidae > Odontothrips > Odontothrips loti. Next base: position 10,928,293 of record CM076252.1, read on the forward strand.
AACCGAACTCGAGCGGCATTCCACGGCGACGCGGCCCGCCGTGGCATTTCCTGCTGCCGCGTTGTTCCGGCGCGGCTCCAACTGCTCAACAAGGAAATTAGTCCCCTGTACCGCTGTCCCTGAGCCCTGAGCTTGTGCGTGACTGTCTGTGTGTCGGCAGAGACTCCGCGGTGCTCCGTCCGGGCTCGGTGCGGGCCCCGGCGGCTCTGGCTTCCGCGGTGGTTTCGGCGGCGGCAGCGGCGGTGGCAGCAGCGGCGGCAGCGGCGGCCCCCCTGCCGGCGGCGACTTCGTCAAGCACGAGTTCGGCGGTGTGATCCGCGGACGCTACTCCATCCCGCTGGGCGGCGGCCGCTGGCTCGTCGTCTCCTACGTGGCGGACCACACGGGCTACCACCCCACCATCCAGTACCTCTGACAGTGTGAGTGGGCGAGCACAACGAGGCCACCGACCAGGCCACGCAGTCCCAGACGGAGCTCAGTCCCGAGGGTCGTCCTTCGATCCAGCCGCTCGTCCGCACAAAGCGGCGGCCACAACGAAATTCCACCCAATTTATGCAATAAGTCAACGCCCGGCAAATTATGCAGGGACAACGGGGAATTATTGATAGGCCGTCAGAGGGGGTTGGGGGGCATCATTAAAGCGCTCATCAGGAAGGTAAAGGCCTAAGGACGGGTCCGCCGCGGTGCGGTGGTATGGCTAGGCGCCGCCGGGACTTAACCCGGGACAAAAGAAAAAGCCGTCGGGAGACAACAGGGACTCCTTCTCCTCCTCCAGAGGCAAACCGCAGACGCGGTCTGTCATTAAGGGACCCGGCCCCGGCCCCGGGACCCGGCCCAGGGACCCCGGACTTTTTGTCTCCTTCCTACTCGATCCGAAGCCGTGCAGCGCGGACTACCACCTGGGCTAGGGGGGTTGCGGGTCTTGGGAGGGAACGGACTTGGTCTTCTCGCCCACGGAACGGGAGCTGAGCTGGGCGGCTTGACCAGGAGCTAATTGCCAATTATTTCCACCCCTAATTCGATTCTAATTAGCGCGTCGCCCCCTGTTTTATCTCCCTTATTCTCTCTTTTACAGCCCCCGGCCGCGAGCCGCTCATGTCTCCTCGACAACGGACGCACCCCCCCCCCCCCCCACCCCCTGCGAACGCGACGACGTACACTCTTGTTGCTGTTGGTTTTGTTGTTGCTGTTGTTTGTTTTCTTGTTATTGTTGTTATTCTTGTTGCTGCTACCGTTGTGATACTGTGATCATTTTTGCTTGTTGTTGTTGTTTGTATTATTTTTATGACTACTATTCGCCTTGTTGTGTTTTTCCGCTTATTTATTATTTCTTGTTGAAGATGATGATGATGATGATAATAATAACGACCAGTTGTGCCCAAACCGTGTTCCGTTCCGTATATTCCGCATCCGCCCCGCCCCGCCCCGCCCCGCCACGCCCCGCCACGCCCCGCCACGCCCGCACGGCCCGACCACACCCGACACCCATTTCTCACGCCCTTGCGGTTTTCGTTCGGGAGGCATCCGGAGCTAAGTGGCTAAAGCCTGTTACAGCGCCGTGCCGTGCCGTGCCGTGCCGCGCCGACAGTGCCGGGCCGGGCCGGGCTGGCGGCGCTGCGAACTGCGCTGGCTGGGCTCCAGTGCGCGGGACCAACTCTGCTGTGTTGTGCTCTGCTCTTCCCCCATCCCCGCCACCGCCTCCGCCGCCACACATTTTGAAAAGAGGCGGGAAACACGCGTACACGTTGGTCTCGCTTTTATCGGCAGAGAGATACACACATGGGGGGAAAAGGCGATGATTATCGTCGTTCGGAACGCACAAAAACTGCGAGGGGACTAAAACTTGATTAGAGCTTTCCAAATGAGACTTGGAAACGGAAGTTGAGGAGCAAAAACACTTCCACACTCTCCAAGGGCAGATATGAGAAACTTGAACGGCGTTTTTTGGGTGAGTTTGGAGCTTATTCGCCATATTTGGCTGGCCCCTTGTGCATCAATACTTCTCATACCTGCTCTCGAGACCTTCCGTCCTGGGAGTGTTATTGTTCTTCAGCTTCCGCTTCTGAGCCTCGTTTGGAAAGCTGTATTTCTGTGCATCACGACGGGACGCGTGTGCTATTCAGGGGCCCGTTGAGCACCGAGAGACGCGCTTGGCCCGGCCAGAGGCCCGGCTAGAGGCCCGGCCACGCCAGGAGGTCCTCGTTTTAATTCAGAAAATGAAAAGTCATCCGCAGGGGAGAAAAGTGGGCGCCAGTGAGAGTCGGCCGGTCGCTGCGGCGGAATAAAAAGACTCTGAAATTAGCGCCATGTTATTTTTTTCGTTCTTTTTTTGTTTATTTATTTATTTCGAGGACGCGCTGCTCGCAGAGAGAGAGAGAGAGAGAGAGAGAGACAGAGAGACAGAGAGAGAGAGACAGAGAGAGAGAGAGAGAGAGACAGAGAGAGAGAGAGACAGAGAGAGAGAGAGAGAGAGAGAGAGAGAGAGACACAGAGAGAGAGAGAGAGAGGCTTAACTGGGCGGGCGGGCGAGGCGGTGCGCGCAAGCGGAGAGCGTGCTTAGCTCAGCTCACCCCCTGTTTGTTGGACGACAGAGCCCGTCGCGCGCGCGGCACGGTGACGCGAGCGGGCGGAGCGGGCCTTTGTGGTACTGGCCCTGGCCCGCGCCTGCCCTGCCAGGCCAGCAGGGAGGAGAGGAGGGCGCGCCTGTCCACTCCGGAGTATCTGTTTGCCCCCCGGTATCCTAGCCGGACCCGTGTCCGTCCTGGCCGGCTTCGCGGGCTTCATCTCTCTCTCTCTCTCTCTCTCTCTCTCTCTCTCTCTCTCTCTCTCTCTCTCTCTCTCTCTCTCTCTCTCTCTCTCCTTCTCTCTCTCTCACACTCGCTTAACACACGCCGCACCGCGCATGCACTTATTGTTTCCCTCCGGGGGTGCACACAATGGCCCCCAGTTGGTCGTGCTCGCACCCTTTACTCCTGGCGGTGCTGGCGGTGGCGGCGGCGGTGCTGGCGGTGCTCATGAGAGGTGAGGGCGCTGTGGGCGCTGTGGGCGCTGTGGGCGCCGCGCGGGTCCCGGTGCCGTTGTCAGGTGACTCTGCCGCAGAGTATTGCGGTAGTGCTGACCTCAGACCGTGCGGCTTTGTGAGTCCCGCTGCTGGAGCGTGGAGCGATGATGCTCCCCCTGTCTCTCTCTCTCTCTCTCTCTCTCTCTCTCTCTCTCTCTCTCTCTCTCTCTCTCTCTCTCTCTCTCTCTCTCTCTCTCTCTCTCTCTCTCTCTCTCTCTCTCTCTCTCTCTCTCTCCCCCTCTATGCGGCGGGGCGACACGCCGTGCGCCGGAAAACAAAGGCGCGCGACCGCCACTGCCGTTCGGCAGCCGCCTCCATCTGCTCCGCCGCCAGGACCGCCACCAGGAAAAAGGTGGTGGTGGCGGCGGTGGTAGTGGTGGTGGCGGCGGTGGTAGTGGTGGTGGCGGCGGTGGTAGTGGTGGTGGTGCGCGTTCCGATCGACTTCTCGAAATTCTCGGATTTCTGTCCGTCTCTCCAGGGCTTTTCAAACTGAAAAAAAAACTTTTTTAAAAATTAATTTAACAAAAAAGGTGCGTAGTATGATTGGATTGCACGAAATGTGCGGGGGACAAGCTGAATGGCCATTTTTACCTGGCGTTCTCTCTACATTTCTTTCAGCTCACTCACATACATCCATATCATATCACTTTTTTTTTTCACGGTGCTGCGTTTGCATCTGCCGTGGAGAGTCGTCAATTCGTCGGCAGCGGGAGGCGGGCTGCCGGGCAGCGGGCTTAACAACTCGTGATGCGCTACGCTGCGGCCCGGCCACCGGCGCACCGTCCGGTGTATATTCGCCCAAATTGGGCCCGGGGCGCCAACTAATAAGGCGGAATAGGGAAGGAGGAAAGAAAAAGGAGAAGAGAAGGTGAAAGAGCGGCCTTGGCCGTCCTTGTGCGCCACCGCCTCGGCCCGCACCACGCTAAACTCTCCCATAAACACCCGCTATATTTGTCCAGATTTGGCGAAATTTTTCGGTCGCAGCGCGCGGCACGGGTCTGCGGGCTGCACCGACCTCGCCGACCTGCCTGCTTACACACACACACACACACACACACACACACACACACACACACACACACACACACACACACACACACACACACACACACACACACACACACACACACACACACACACACACACAGAGGCTGCCGTCCCCTCCCCGCAGGGCTTGCAGGGCCGACGCCGTTACCGAGGAAGAAAATGAAATTCGAACCCAGGCTCCGAGGGCACGAAAACTTCAGTGAACATTCAAATTTCCACACTCAAAACTGATTTTTTTTAAGCTTGAAAATTAAAAAAAAAAATTAATTACAAAAAATAACTGAATCTGTGTTGACGAAAGTATGTGGTTTTTCCGCCCCGTGGTGCGCACCGTGGGTGGTATTCGAACCCGCGTACGCTGCCTCTGGCCGCCACATCACAGCCTTGACACTCCCGTTTGACACACATGAGATGCCATGCCGCGCGCCTCCCTGCCGGCTAATGGTGGACTTCCTCTCCGGCGAGTCCTCGGTCCCGTTGCCTACGCCGAGGCCCTGCTTCTGCTCGACTGGACCACATTTATGAAAATGCCACAATGATCTCGAATAGGGGATCATAATCCTAAAGTTCTACCGGCCAGTGGAGGCCTGCATTCTAGCCAACACACTTATGGCGCCTGGCGGGTCGGCAATGCCGACTCTTGCACGCACGCGTGTCGTGCGGGCTGGCCTACCCTCGCTATCGCAGGCGCTTACGTCGTCGGTCACCGCGTGTTGCTGAACAAGACCGGCCGATATTAATCGGCGACCACTGCCAGAGGAGTGCGCCGAGTGTCTGCAGGCTGCTGCCGTGCGCGGGGCGGGGCGGGGCTGGCGGGGCGGGGCGGGCCCCACTCCCAGCGGGCACGCCCGCCCCGCCCCTCTCGTCGTGCGGACTCCGTCGGGGCCCCCCGGCCTGGGCCCTCCACGGCGCTACTCCGCGGCGGTGGCGCCGAAGGGCGGAGGGGAGGGGGTCGACGGGGGTCAAAAGGCCGCGCCGTCAGCTTCCCCCCTTGGCGCTTCCGATTCGCCACTCTGGCAGCAGGGCGTTCGTGGGGCCCGGCGGGGGGAGGAGGGGGGATGGGTAGCAGCAGCAGCAGCAGCAGCAGCAGCAGCAGCAGCAGCAGCAGCAGCAGGGGGGGCACAGCACATGGCGTTGGCCCCCAGGTCCCAGGTCGTATAAAACGGTGCGCCGTGACCCTGCTCATCGCACTCCGCCAGCCTGCGCCGCCAAGCACGGATACAACATGCACTCACAGGTAACTCCCTCCGCAGCAGCACGTTTGGGAATTTAAACAGAGGGTAAAAAGGGCGGGAATTTTTTTTGGCGAAAGAAGGGTTCTGTGTATAGAGCCAGTCATAGATGAAGAGCAAGATAATGACTTCAAATTTCGCCCCCCCCCTCTCCCCCGGCGCATCGAACCCGGCAGGACCGTCCAATTATGGGGGTCTGATTACAAGCCGCGTGTGTGCGGTAATGCACGGGCGGGGCCCGGCCCGGCCCGGCCCTCTATCCCCGGGCTGAGCCTCTATCCCCTCTATCCGTTCGGCGGGGTGCACAATGGGACATTGATAGGCGCTGGAAGCGAATCTAGATTCCAAGAGGGGTCGGGCCCAGGCCGGGCTGTTTCAGTCGGGCGCCCTCCTATTAGTGTGCGCGGGGGCGGTATAAGGTTCCGAAGGGGTGTCGTTGAAAGAGCCCCCTGCCCCCCAGTTCTCCCTGGGCCCTCCATCCTCCCCAGTGCTTCAGAGTCCTCGCACGCCTTGGACGGCGAACGAAGCCCACGAAGCCCATCTCCAGCTCCGCCAGCCGTGCCCCGCCCCCCTCCCAGTGCGAATTTGAATTTTCGCGAGGGCTTTGGGGAGTGCACGTGAGGCCGCCTTCGCACTGGTACATGGAAGGGCCGGGCCGTGTCCGGCGTCCGTCCTTGGCGCCTAGGCCCAGGGCATCCCGTTTCGGGCTGCATGAGCACTTCCCCGTCGCTGCACGGCGGCGCGCTGAGCCCCGGTGCCGGCCGGGCCGCGCAGGGCCCTGCAGGACCAGTGTACTTAACATTCCCGCGCCTTCTACGGAGAGCGAGCAGCGGAGCAGCGGCTCGGTGCCGGCGGCCACAGAGGATGCTGGCTGTTAAGACCTTCCTCCAAGCGAGCCAAACACTGGAAAAATGACGTTTTTTTTTCACAGTTTGTTCATAATTTTTCATCATCATCACTTGCTGCAGGTCACCCTTCTCGTCCTGGTCGCTGCCAGCGGCCTGCTGGTCCGGGCGGAGCCCCCGAGCCCCAGCAGGCAGTACCTGTCGCCTGCTGGCCAGGGCCAGGGCCACAACCTCGGCCTCAGCCAGGACTACGGCGTGCCCGGCCTGACCCCCGGCACACCCCTGTCGTCGTACACGCCCACCGCCGGGGACCTGACCGGGTACGGCCAGCAGCCGCCCAGCCCGACGCCGCCGTCCAGGTTCAGCCCCAACACCACCCCGACGGGGGCCAGCGGCACCGACTTCGGGGCCGTCATCTCCGGAATGCGAGGCAAGCCCTCCAGGAACTACCTGACACCGTCTGCGGCACCTGCCGCGTTCGGCGGACCCTCCGGAGGCTTCGGACAGCGCGCTCCCACCAAACTGTCCCCGTCGACGGCCTTCAGTGCTCCCTCTGCGCCGTCCGGCAACTACGGGCCGCCCGCTGACCACTCTGGGTTCGACAACAAGGCCGGCGCACAAGCCCCCTCAGGCCACTACGGAGCCCCAGCCCCCGCCAGCAACTACGGAGCCCCTTCTCCCTCAAGCAGCTACGGAGCTCCAGCCCCCGCCAGCAACTACGGAGCGCCCGCTGACCACTCTGGGTTCGACAACAAGGCCGGCGCACAAGCCCCCTCAAGCAACTACGGAGCCCCTACCCCATCAAGCAACTTCGGATCTTCCGCCCCGTCAAGCAGCTACGGCGCTCCTGCCCCTACTCCCTCAAGCAACTACGGTGCTCCGGCCCGTGGAACCGGTTTCGGAGGTCCCTCCCGCGGCTTCGGGTTCGGCGCCCGCATGCACCCGTCAGCCCCCGCCAGCAACTACGGCGCACCGTCCCAGGCCCCGGCGCCGGCCGGACCCCGAGGAGGTGCCCGACGACAGCCCCAGCACAAGCCGCAGCCCAGCGACTTCGGCGGCCAGCAGAACCTGCCAGCCCCCGCCGGCCACTACGGCGCTCCCGACTCCCCCGCCGCCGGCCGCCGATCCCAGTTCGCCCCCCGCGGCCGCTTCAGCGCCCCCGCCGGCCCGGCCGCGCAGTACGGCGCCCCCTCGGGCCCCGCCTCGCATCAGTTCAGCGCCCCCTCGGGACCTGCCGTCCCGTCACCCCAGTATGGCGCTCCTGCCAGCGGCCCGTCTCGTTTCGGCGGGCTGTCCGCCGGGTTCGGCGCTCCCGCTGCCGCCCCTGCCCCTCAGTACGGTGCACCGGCTGCTGCTCAGTTCACCGCGCCTTCCGGCCCCGCGCCTCAGTACGGCGGCGCTGCCAACCTCCCCGCCCGATCTCGTGGCCATTCTGCGCGCCCCGCCTCCCGATTCAGCTCCCCATCAGGTCCATCGAATGGGAACACCTTCGCCAAGTTCGGAGCTCCTGCCCCTAACCCGTCAGCTCAGTACGGTGCTCCCGCTGCCAACCCGTCAGCTCAGTACGGTGCTCCCGCTGCCAACCCGTCAGCTCAGTACGGTGCTCCCGCTGCCAACCCGTCAGCTCAGTACGGTGCTCCCGCTGCCAACCCGTCAGCTCAGTACGGTGCTCCCGCTGCCAACCCGTCAGCTCAGTACGGTGCTCCCCGCTGCCAACCCTTCAGCTCAGTACGGTGCTCCCGCTGCCAACCCTTCAGCTCAGTACGGTGCTCCGAGTGGACCTTCCACTGACTTCGGCGCTCCCGCTGCCCACCCTTCATCTCAGTTCGGTGCTCCCAGCGGACCTTCTTCTAACTACGGTGCTCCTGCCCCTAACCCTTCATCTCAGTACGGTGCTCCGGCTGCCAACCCGTCATCTCAGTACGGTGCCCCCGCTGCCAACCCGTCTTCTCAGTACGGTGCCCCGAGCGGCCCTTCCTCGCAGTACGGCGCGCCCTCCCAGGAGTACGGCGCCCCTTCCTCGCAGTACGGTGCTCCGAGCGGCGACAGCGAGGAGGAGACCACGGTAAGATTAGTGCACTACCCTCTACTTTTGAACCAAAACACGGACCACCGTGATTGTGCTCCCCGCGGCTGGTCCGACTTTATCGCTTGTATCCGCCTGTCTCACGGGAGCGACGCTGTTTCAGGAGCCCGCCAAGTACCAGTTCGAGTACGAGGTGGACGCCCCCGAGTTCGGCACCAAGTTCGGCCACAAGGAGGAGCGCGACGGCGACGTTGCCATGGGCGCCTACCACGTGCTGCTGCCCGACGGCCGCATGCAGAAGGTGGAGTACGTCGCCGACCAGGACGGGTACCGGCCGGAGGTCAGCTACGAGCAGCAGCAGCAGCAGGGCGGCCAGGGCTACGAGTACCCCCAGGGCGGCGACAACCTGGGACAACAGGCTGGCGCTGACCAGCTCCCCGCCGACCAAGGCGATGCCGACCAGGGCGCCGCTGACCAGGACAACCAGTCCGGACCGTACTAAGTCACCGCGATCCAGCATCATCTCGCCATCTCTGTCGATCTCATACTCTTCGCGATGAGAGGGGCGGAGAAGGAAAGCACCTACCATTTGTCGTGCAGCAGTACAAAAAAAAAGTGGAACCATAAAAAAGTGAGAGTTTCTCGCAACTTTCAAGCTCTGATTGCTCATAGACTCATCTTGTGATAGGCACGGCGGTCCGCGACTAAATCATCTTTTCTATTTATTATAATGAGTGTTTGTGATATTACCGCGTTAGTGTGTCGTGCTGTGTATGTAACATAATATTGTGCAGCTATGGCCTCGTTTATTCTTTAAATGGGTTTTACAGCCATGAATTCTAAAAAAAGAGCACCCCCCTTATACATGTGATAAATGTTACCTCAATAAAAAAAATGCGACAACGAATATGGCACTCTTTGCCTTTTTCACGTCCGAGTCCATGGAAGCAAAGCGGCGACTCGTCCAGCAACATCACCGCCGTCCCACCTGCAGTTTTCATGGCCTCCATGACACTGACCAGCTCACCTGAACGTTTTGAATGCTCGCGCCTTTTTGTTGTTCTCCGAGGCGGGTCCATGTGACGAATGGGAGCGCGTTACCTTTTTATCGAGGCCCTTCTGGCAGGTGCGGCCGGGCCGGGGAACATCGGGGACCGCAGGGGACCGCAGGGGACCGCAGGGGACCGCAGGGGACGGCGACGGCAAAGCCCCCATAATTGCCTCTGGCAGATCTCTTTTCTCTTCCCTCCGCCCTGACCAGCAGAGCGTAGCGTGGGGAGGCCCGGAGGCCCGGAGGCCAGACTCCGGGTCCGGGCAGTGGGAGACACGCCGCCACCCAGGCACCGCCGGTGAAACATTTACTCCGACAAATACTACGGGGCATCTTATCTATCCCTCCCTCCATTTTTATCCGATAAACATAATTTATTCCGAGAGGTGGCTCTGCTAATAATATTAATAATAATTCTCTTGACAGCTCGGCACGGGCAGCTCACGCACAAGCGGTGAGCCGACAGCAAGCCCCCCCTACGTCAGACTCCGACAGGTACAATGGCATGTTTAGAGAAGGCCGCCGGCCCCCCCCCCCCTCTACTTACTATTAATCCCCACCACCTGACACACACACACACACACACACACACATGCCGTTACCTGTGGCTCTGGCTCAGGACAGCGGGGCAGCACACATTCCCATCCATCACCATTGGAGGCCACGCGGAGGTCCGAGCCCGACCAATCTCTTTCTCTCTTACGTGAAATCATCAACACCATCTTTCTGTTTCTCTATTTCAAACCCCACGGGATTGAGGCCACGGATCGCCGGAGTGACGATTTCTCATACCCGCAGCTTAACCGATTTCCGTTCCGAAACCTCACATGGAAATAATGGCGTCACAGAACGCTGGCGGCGTTTTCTTTCGCCGGGATATGACGGCCTTTCTCTATGCAAATGAACGGATCCGCATACCTTTTTTCACTACACAACGCGCGCACAAACGCCCGTTTCGTGCAAATAAAACCAGCCCCAATTTCACTCCATGCTCGCGGCAGCGCCATGTCGCGTGCGAGTGTGCGTCCTTTTGTCGCACTGGCAGAGCCCACTGGACCGAATTCTAGTCACACACACACACACACACACACACACACACACACACAGCAGCGTGAGGCAGTCAGCGGCAACTCCAGCAGCAGCAGCAGAAACAAACATCAGCGCCAACAACACGGCAGCAGCAGCAGCAGCAGCAGCAGCAGCAGCAGCAGCAGCAGCAGCAGCAGCAGCAGCAGCAGCAGCAGCCAGGCACACATGAGACTGGACCTGGAGCCCGCCGGGCTAGCCGGAAGGGTAGGGCAGTGCTCTCGCTCGCTCTCACTGCTGTGCCGTGGTCAGCAGGGCGCAGGGCTGGGGGGTGGCGGTGGCGATGGCATAGTGGCCGGTGCAGCAGGGAGAGAGAGAGAGAGAGAGAGAGAGAGAGAGAGAGAGAGAGAGAGAGAGAGAGAGAGAGAGAGAGAGAGAGAGAGAGCTTGTTTGAAGGCTGACCTGCACCGCCAGCGGCCCTGCCCCGGCCCTGCTCGCTCTCGGCTACTCCCGTGGCCCCCGCAACCCCTCGCACACCCCTCGGACAGCCCTCACGGGTGGGGTCTTCCGGGACGCTGGGTCGGGGCGGCCAGGCCGGCCGGACCAACAAACACCCCACCTGTACATGCCCCGCAGGCCCCCGCAGGCCCCTGCACCCCCTCACTCCGGGTGGGCTCGCCAGCCCGGGTGGGCCCAGTGAGTATGTGCGCGGGGTAATACGATTATACGCCGGTTGCCGGCACTCCCACTGCCACACACACACACACACACACACACACACACACACACACACACACACACACACACACGCACCAGCCCGCAGCATGCGAGGAGTACGCGCACACAAACCTCTCGGACTCGTTCTCTAGTGAGTTCTCCTGCTAGGACTAGTACGCTTTTGAGTACTCCGGTTGGGGGACGACTTCCGGGCACGGTTCACACACAGTTCTCTTTGCGAACGTCCTAGTGCCCAGGAAGTCCTCTGGCAGAGTCCAAGGTCGTCTTAAGTTTACAGGGCAACGGACTTGTCCACTATCGGGTATTGGTACCAAGGACTAGTTTGCAGATGGTGCGCAAGCAAGTCGTCAATGGATACAAGTGCGCTCGCTCTTTGCTCAGGACGTTCACAAAAGCGAATCAGTTCTCAAAACTGTTCCAGCACCATCATAGTAGAGTGCCAAAAATCACAATGTGTATTCCTAATTGTAAAAAGTGAAATCTGTCCAAATCAAATGCGTTTATCACGATACGTGTTCGAAACCGCCTGCTCATTAGGCGACCGAACCGACACCCTTGTGTCGCGGGCTGACCCACGTATCAGGCGCCTCTTCCCCCTCCCCCCTCAGCTGCCCTGTGAAGCATAATCAAAACAAATTATTTGCCGGGCTGTGTGCCGGAGCGAGCTGAAGTTACGCTGCAGTTCTATTGCGGTAAGGGTTCCCCACCGAGGCCACCCCGTCAACATCAGGCACGGTCTTGTCCTCGCGGACACGGCCGCCGAGCTGCCGTGGTGGTCGACGACCACCTCCTCTCCCCACCACGAGTGTGTGGCCGATATCTAATTTTCGTCGGGAACTCGTCTAACCGGTGCGTGGTGTCTCGGGGACGCCTTCCCCAATCAGGGAAAGCGTCTGCGCGTGAAATCCGACGGGGAATGACGGAGATGGCTGCTGGGGGGCCGTCACTAAGATACCATTTTAAAAATTATCCGACTGTTGGAGGTGGAAGGGGCTCGTGTGCCGTGCCGATCCCCACCTAGAAGTCGAGAGTGTGACTCGGGACGTGCGTGCTGCGAGTTTTCGAAGGGTCCGCTCATCACTTAAGAACGCTCCCCCTAAAACTTCGAAGCACGACCGTTCGGCCCCCCGGTATCCGATCGGGCTGAAATTCGGTAGGCGAGCTCCCCTTCACCGCCTTGAAGGACCCCCAGAATTTCAGCCCCGTCCGATGAGCCGTTTAGGAGGACGGGCATAACTGACTTTTTCGATTTCGGCGCTCTGATCTGCGTTGCAGGCCAGAGAAGGTCGCTGCAGAGGACCTCGGCCTTGCGGCCGGATTTGTGCCGGAATTTCCACTCGCGATTTCTCAGCCTCTACGGTGCTGGCGGCGTCGCGGCTTTTCTCGCCGGGACCGTTAGAGTCCCGCCTACCACCGCCGTACCCGTTTTCAAGCCGCCGTGCCTATTTTCGTAGTTTAAATCACGAAAATATCGGGTCGTGTCGTCTACAGCCGGCGGCCCCTTCCCGCGCTTTCGCTCGTCGCCCATTGGCTGCGCGGCTCACGTGACCTCGCCTGTTGCCCGCAATAGCAAGTTCAAGTTCAAGTTCAAGTTAGACGCGCCCAGGGTTCACCACTTCATAGCCAACCGATGGACAATGAGGCGTTGAACATTTTAAAAGCTCGTCTTCGGGAAAACGCTCGCAAACGACGCAAACGGAGGAAAGCCAAGAACAGAGACGATGAGCAGCCTGTTTATGATCAACAATCGACGGAGTCCGAGTCGTCCACCGATGAAAGAGGTTCGTTCTCGTGTGTCTCACGACTTTATCAATTAGTGGCATGCACCTGTTTCAAGCAGCATTTGCCACTTGCTGGGTTATTTAATAACCCTAACCTCCCTTACACTTTGCTCCATCGTTCGATTTGAAGGCATTTCGCCACTAACCCTGCTGCATGAGTAACTCTCTGTCATTAATCAATCAATGAAATTTAGTTGTAGGTTATGCTAGGCTTTAAATTAAAAATGTGGAGTGAATGGTTTACATCATGCAATACTGATGAAATGTTTTTGGATTGAAGTAGCACAAATTTCCCATTCCGTCCAACTTTGTCATGGTTGTAAAATGTTCTATTTATATATTTTTAGATTATGATCTGTGTTTATTTCTACTGTTACTGCAGAGGCATTGGATGCTCAAGGAGGCGCAGATAGCACAGACTCAGATAGAGATGATATCGCTGTTGAAGTTAGTGCTGCAATCAACGCTGCTGTCAGACCTGCTAGGCGCCATGGTGTTGAGCGAGAGCGACCTGTGTTTCACCAACAGGACCCTGCAGGTAACTACTTGTCACCTCTCAAATGAATGTTCCTATAATATTAATAGTAATTAAAGCAGTATAAGGTTGCTATTTGCTTTGCTTGGAAAATGACTATCACATATACCAGTTACTGTTAACTATGGTCAGGATATTTAAGTTTGCGAATTAGCTGTAATAGGAACCCAGGCGACTGAGACGCCCCAATTTGTGCTGTGGCTATCGTTATTTAAGTTCTTTTGTGGAACTCATATTTCTGGTCAAAAAATGATAAGTATGTTTTAATGGTTGTTGCAGCTGAGGCATACGATGCTCAAGAGAGCATAGATGACACGGACACAGATCAAGATGTTACTGGTGGTGGTGCTGCAACTAACGCTGCTGCAAGACCTGCTGCACGCCCTGGTGTTGAGGAAGAGCAACGAGTATTTCACCATCAGAATCTCCAAGGTAACAAACTTGCAACCACTAAAATCATATTGATAAGTAATAATAAATTTTTTAAGATCAGTGTTTCTCTTGCTTGAAATATGATAAATTTATTAATATGTTAGTCACTGTTTCCTGTGTCGGGATATATAAATATGTGATTTAGCTGACCTGAATGCTGGTAAATGTGTTGTGAGTCAAAAAGTAGGTGCTTTGCATTTTGTTTACATATCCAAGGTGTTTACAATATATACTCATAAAAAAAATGACCCCTCTCCTATAAGAATGGCAGGAAAATCATTATTCATTCACCTGGAGTCCAAGAAGATGCAGGAAAGCAATGACAGAATGAAATTAAAACTCAATAGCTGAAACATTAGACCATTTCAGTCTTTCTTATAAGTCTTTGAGGACTGCTTCTCATTCTTTTTCTGAAAATTTTGAAATGGTTAAGTGAAACATATTGCTTGTTTGATTTGATTTGAGACCTACTGACAGACTTCCCCTTGCAAACTCTTCAACAAAGTTCTGAGGGACAAACAAATCAGAGTGTTCTTGTTAATAAGATTTCATCACAGCTAATTTGCAAACCCATTACTCTAAACAAGTCAGGTCATATTCAATAGACAAAATGCCAATGGGTGTCAGAAATACTAAAATTCTTGTTCTTATTTCCTCAGAGACTTTGATCTAAACATTCTTTTTATTCAGAGAAATAAAACAGCATTCAACACTCTATTTTTTTTGTATGAAGTATTTTTGACTGTATATGTTGTTTTCTCTCTTTCAGATCATGGTCAAGATACTCATGAGGCCTTTGAGAGGGGAGAGGAACTGAGAGCTGCAGCTGGTAAGGATCACTATTTTGAAACCTATAGTATCTGCTGTGATAATTCAACCTTAAAAACTTAAGATATTGGCTTGAATCTTTTACCGGTATTTAACAATTTGATTCTTGACTTTTCTGGATTGATATCGAAATGTAAAATCTACTTCTATTCATGTCTTTTTTTGTTCTTGTGGAACCTCATATTTGTTTCAAAAGCTTGGCTATTGGTCCATTGTTGTGTCCATTTACTTATTTCAAGAAAACCTTATGATGATTTTCATTTGTAACCAGATTATGAACGGGACCTTGCACAGAATGCAGATGCTGCTGGTGGCCAGGAAGATCTACATGACATGGAAGGTAACATCTCAGTAGCTATTCAGGGCGGTCTGATTTCAAAATTTCAGAAATACTAAAATAGACAGGCTTAGAACTCAAATTTTTGTTTTCATAGATATCAATATATCTCTGTGACCATTTGTAGTATGTTCATCTCTGATTCACTGTTCCAAATTTATTGTTGGAAATTCAGTATGCATGTGCTGCAGTCAATTTACAGACCATGTAGTCGGAAATTTCAGCATTTAAACTCTGTCTTAATTTTAGGTCCTAAAATGTTGCAAGTCAATCCTACAGAATTTGGAACGGGGTGTGAGGGCCCTTGCGTTGGTCAACAGATGAAAATATTGGGACGTGAACATGAACAGCTATGCCCGAGCTATGCCCCCTGGCATATATTTACGTTGTCAAAGCACTTTAAAATTCACTAATAATAAAAGGTTGTGATTTTGGGAGGTTTACCAAGATTTATTGAAATGAAGTTGTGGCATTAATTGGTGGAGATTAATACTATATAGGTGACTGTAGTCTTAGGAATCAAGGCATCCTATGCCCTAATGGCTTCAAACCTTTTTTCTGAGAGTTCAGACCAAAAACTTTCATGCTGTCAAGTTTCAGACCACCTTTTGTCTCTAAATTCAGAATTGTTCTAACAGTGAAAAACTCTGGTCCAGATTGTTTTGATCAGAGTTTACGGAGAAAAGCTGCGGGAAAGATGTAAATGTGGCAACCTCTGGAATGCTGGGAGGTAAATTTCTCAAACCATCTGGCCTTGTGTTTTGTCATGTTCTGATAAATTTAATGACTTAGGAAAGAAGATTTGATGAAGATTTTACCCCCATTCAAATTGTTTTCAGCAAAATTTCCATATCTTACTTTTAGCATCAGAAATTGAATTTTTATGATTTTTTTTTTGTTTTTCAGTTGTCAAGTTAAAATTTCTACATTTTTTGCTAAGTTGTGTGGTTTTATGTTTCAGGCAATGCTCCAAATGCTGATCAGGATATGAACCATGGAGAGATAATTGAAAATACTTCAGGCTCAGAGAACATATCTGCAGAGGACGAATCTGAGTCTGAAGGTAATGTTTGTCAGGTTTATGTTAACTTTCCAAAAATTAGGTAAATGTGAATTGTTTTTGTGGGCGATTAGTCTAATGAAGAGTTGTTTCAAATTTCAGGTGAGGATTATCCCCCTAGTGAACCTAGCAGTGATGAAAATTCAGATGAAGAAGTGAATGCCGAGAGGGACAGTAGTGAAGAAGTTTCAGATGATGAAGCCCAAGACAGAAATGAAGATGATGGTAATCAGCTGATATATCCCGGAGCTCCCATCACACTTCACGAAAGCCTTCTTGCTATCTTTACTTTGATGTCAGTGGAACACTTGAGTAAGAAGCTTCTTGGAAGCATTTTGGCTCTGATTGCGCTTCATTGTCCTGATGGAAGTATACTTAAGAAGACGCTTCATACATTTAAGAAGTATTTTTTGAACATTGGTCAGTGTCTCACCACTTTCCATTTTTATTGTTCCAAATGTATGTTTCCTGTGAAGACTAAAGAGAGCCAATGTAAAAATTGTAAGAAATCTGGGACAAACGTGTCATATTTTCTAGAGCTATCACTTTTTCACCAGCTGCAAAATCTTTATTCAAGGAAGAATTTTTTCCAAGACTTGCAATATCGTTTCAATGAAAACAGAAAACGTCACAAGGATAATATCGAAGACATTTTTGATTCTAAGGTGTACAAAGATCAAATGGATAATGGCTTTCTGAGAAATCCATTTAATCTTTCGTTCATGTGGTACACAGATGGTGTTAAGGTGTTTGAGTCTTCAAGCTATGCGATTTGGCCCTTATGTCTAGTAATAAATGAGTTACCTTACAAGAAACGTACAAAACCAGAAAATATGTTGTTAGTGGGCCTCTGGTTTGGGAGAAAACAGCCAAATCCCAACATTTTCTTGCGGCCATTGTTGAAAACGATGAAATTTTTTGAAAAAGATGGGTATACTTTCAAACTTTCCAGTGGAGGTGAAATTCTTGTGCGAGGTAAAGTTATTTGTGGAACATGTGATTTGCCTGCTAAAAGTAAATTTCTGAAGTTCAAGCAGTACAATGGTGAATATGGTTGTTCCCACTGTCTTGAGCCAGGGGGAAGAGCGGCAGCAGGGAAAACTACTGTCCAAGTCTACCCATACTCAGCCAATGTTGAGAAAAGAACACATGAGCAAACTCAACAGTTTGCAGCTGAAGCACTTGAAGCAAGAGTTACAGACAAGAATGCATCAGTCAGAGGGGTGAAAGGGCCAACCCTTTTGTCTAAACTTGTGCCTGATGTAATTAAAGGCACCGCCATTGATGTAATGCATGGGGTGTATTTGGGGGTTTGTAAAACGCTGATGACACTGTGGTTTGCTTCAACGTTCTCTACGCAACCCTGGAGCTTGCATCATCTGTTTAATCTAGTTGAAGAGAAGCTTGCTAAAGTGAAACCTCCAAGCAGTGCTGTCAGAGCCCCTCGCTCTCTCAGTGATATGAAGTATTGGAAAGCTTCAGAATTCAAACTCTTTCTTTTGTACTATTCAATTCCAATCCTGTATAATGTAATGGATGATGTATATTTTAAACATCATTGTGTCCTTGTTTCAGCTGTCTCTCTACTCAACCAAGATTCTATTTCCTTGGATCAGATTCATGCAGCAGCAAACTTGTTGATCTCTTATGTTATTGAATTTGCTAGGTTGTATCCTCTCAGATATCTTGGAATTAATTTTCATCAATTGATCCACTTGTCTGATGTCACTATTAATCTTGGACCCAATTTTGTGTACTCCTGTTTTTTTCTTGAGAATTTTAATGGACATATCAATAAGTTCTTCCATGGCACACAACACGTTGCATTCCAAATCTGTTCATCTGTTTCTATGTTTATGCAAGTGCCCTCACTCATGGGAAGTTTGAATCCTGATTCTGAAGCTCTCAAATTTTGTCAGCGTCTTGAAAGTGCAGATACATTTAAGGTTGCTGATGTCATTGATGACACTGCATGTGCTGTTGGTAAATACTCAAAACCTCTCCAGCAGGTGAATAATTCTATGAATGTCTTGAGACACAGTGCAAATATTGTGAATGGACAGGTCAGTGTATTCTATCGTCTCAAAAAAAGTGGTGTCATGTACTTTGCCAAAGAGTACGCCAAACCTTCAAAAAGGTATGAATCAAGCTATGTAGCATTTCAACATGATGACACCGTAAAATTGGGGAGAGTCCTTAGATTTATACGATGGTCCGACTGTGAGAATCTCTGTGATATTGATTGTAGAAACTGTCCCTCATCATATTTTGCAATTGTGCAGGTTTATGAACGTTCAGTATGGTTCATTCACAACATGCGTGATGTGAGAATTTCTTATATTTGTAAGGTTCGGCCACTTGAAAATGTTGTGGCTGTTAGAGTCCAATGTATTAATGGCATATGCTTCTGCATTGAAGCAAATAATGAGACCTACCTAGCCACTAACATCAACAGGCTTGAAATTGAATGAATGCAAGCCTTAATGTGTAGGATTGTTTTAAAGAACCAACTTCATCTAAAATTGTCAGAAGGAATGGTTCGTCTAATACACTTCAAACAAACTTTGTGATAAATAATAAATGAGGTAACACATTAAGAATAATAATCTTGTATTGTACACCTTATCTCTTTATCCTGCATTGTAGGTTTTTATTAGGCACAATTGAATACTTCACAGTGCAGTAACATCATACAACCTCCTCATGAGGCTTGAAGGTGGTTTGTGTGCAGCCTATAAGAATGAAATCTTAAAAAGGACCTGCGTCACTTTAAATTCAGGTTCATGTATCTCAGAAAACAGAATTACAGAGAAAATGATACGTCATGTTAAAAGATAATTTTCACTTAAAATCAATACTTTAACAAGTACTCAAAACTACAGTTTTAAGTTCTTTTCCATGTGGAAATATCTAATGTCAAAATTTGAGAACGAGTTGAGGGGATTCTGAGATGTCTCAATTTTATGATAATGATTTGGATATACAAAGAGTCCAAACCTTCGAAAATTCAGAACTTCTAAACTGTAATTCTCAGACCCAGGGAAAGTCTGGCGTGAGGAATTTCTATGATTTTCAGGGGTGAATCCTCATTTCCTCCAACACTTCTGCACTGAGCCCTCTGCGAGTGAGTGGGTCAAACAGCCTCTGAAAATGTAAATAGGGCCTCGATAAGAGCACACAAATTAAATTTGGTATGGTAGATGTTGCAGATTACAGTAAAACAAATTTTGAGACGATTGGTGATTGGTGCAGCAGGATGTGCGCATGGTAGTTCTGTGCGATTATTTCATTTGTTTCTAAGTTGGCACCCCTGTTTTGTATTCTGATCGTCAACTGTCATAGGCTATTTAACTGTTAATTTTTAATGTCGCTCTCTGTCCCCTGCCTTTTGACAAGTAAATTAAACTTAGAAAGTGAACAGTTTCCTCCCCTATTTCACCCCAAACCAACCAAGAAAACAACATCTGGTATTTCAACCCTGCTGCTCTCGCAAAGAGGCTGATGAGGTTGGCCAACATGTGAGTGGAGGAAGCACTTGACCACGCGACTGGCACCGCTAGAATGTGCGACGCTTCGACGCCGTGTTGAGTAGTCGTTTTCTTGTGGGTTTCGTTTCAAGTTCAAAATGGGTGGCATGAGGGCCGTTTTGCACTGGATTAACGACAATGAAGTGAGCACGGAAGACTTGGAAAAAATCCGCGTCGAAGATCGGTATCAAGGGGCACCTACGTCCGTGAAAATCAATGGCAAGTTTTACAACGCAGTCGTGAAACTGATCAGTGGTGAGTATGATTTTACTTTATATTACTCATATGTTCCTTTATTTGGACAAGCACTGTTAGAGGCAGGACTCACTTTTAAGAGGTTAAAACTGACGATGGCATAGGAGTATTGAGAAGAGTTCGCATATCAGGTTATCTGTACAACAGCCTATAGAGCGCGGTTCTTTGTTCTTCGCATGTAACTGTCTGTTTCCCGTTCCACGTTTCCTTATTTCGTATACTATCAGTTTTGCTAGGTGTGGTAGGTGAACAGTAAACGTTGAAGATTTTCTGTAGGCTAGCCTAGGGCAACAGGCCGGGCAGTCTAGCGTGATCCAGCGTCGCTTTGGAGGCTACGTGATTCACATTTCATGTGTCTCTCCTTTCGTTCTTGGCATCCCATTGACTCTTTTCTCGTCCCGCGTGTTATTTATTTGACTCCAACGAATTGCGTAGGTATTTTTTTGTTGAGGCCTATTTTCAATGAGGTTATGTATCGTTCAGGATGGGGGAATACCACCATGTAAGCACAATCGAAGAAATCTTAGTTATTTTGTGCTTCAGTCAGTTATATCGTATTAAATACTCCCATTTACTGATTTTTCAGTAATCGTAGTTGGTTTTGGATTCAGTTCATGTTCCTCTCATTGAGAGCCATGTGAGATACATAGCACATTCAGCCATGCAAGATTTATCATTGCTTGACTGAAGTTCGTTGGAAGTGGTAGTTAGCCTTTACTCCTAAACTTTGACTGATTGTATTGTTCCAGCTGACACCTTGAAACTTGAGGAGGAAGAACAGCGCGTTGCAGCTGAAATTGATGAGAAACTTGCAAAGGAGAAGGAACGAGTAGCTGAGGATAAGAAAGGAAGAAAAGAGCGAAAGAAAAGGGACACCAAAGGTACAGCTACAGACAACCAAGTCGCTGCTGCTGTTGGGGAAAGACTGCGTCCTAATGCTGTGCAGGCTGCGAAAGCCAAGGAACTCGCTCTTGCAAAAAAAGCTGAGGATCAGGCTGAGCGCGCTGCTCAGGTAAAGTATTTGGAGTGAGAAATAACACATAGTACATAGTAACATAGTAGCATTTCTGTTATGCAACCTGCTCTCTGAGTAATGAAAGGTGTTTTGTGTTTCATAGATGCAAGTTGACCGTGCTGCTCTTAGTAAGGCATCAGGTGGTTCCTCCTCTCAAGTAGCTTCTAAACCTAACAGGCAGTTATTCCAAAATGAAGATGAGGATGAGAATGCAGACCCATCTGGTTCAGAGAATGAGGATAAGAACCAATCAGATCAGGAGGTACTGGATCTGGATTGGTCTGAGGAAGAGGATGCTACTAAAACAACAGAGTTTGAGGCATGTTGCGACCATTGTCGTGAACTGAGAAAGGCCTGTAAGTTATAAGGGAAAGTTTGTTATTGGCAGAATGTTTCTGAATGCTCATTATTATCTCTCATTCTTGTCATGACACCCTTCTCTTTTCAGTCTCTGGCAGTGTTAGTCCCTCTCTCTTCCTGAAAGCAATGGGGAGGTTTGGCAATGTTGCCATGAGTGGAAGCAGCAAGTTCATCGAACCCATTCCCATTCCTCCCAAGGCAGCCAAAGTAAGTGACAGAATTTTCAGTGTTTGCACTTCCACTACAGCTTTGTGTTATCTATTGATTTGATATTGACTAATATTTTTAAAACTTCTTATTTCTTACAGTCAGAGCTTACTAAAGGATCAGGAGTTTTCATGTCGAACCAAGATAAGGACCAGATAAAAAGGGATGGTGATGGTGACCCTGCCAAGATGATCCGAATGGGCCTGTTGGCCTTGTATGGCCGTTCCAATCTTCAGCAGTTCGAGATCACAGCCCTTGGTACCAAGCTTGGGACCGTGGGTATGCAGCCCAATGTTCGGAAGGCTCTTAGAGGTGAGAGTTCTATTCACCCTCCTGGTCTTAGCAAGGAAGTTTTCAATTGTCAGTTGGAATTGCCATGCAACTTTCCCCAGTGCCTTTTCCAAAGTGATATTTGTTGTGCCCCAATGGTATTGTGGAGAGCTGAGTGTTGTGTCTTTATATGTACAGTCATGCACTTTTGCTGCGGCATATTGACTGGCATAGCAATGCTTAATCCCATCAGACACGTTCATCAGTAAAACTTAGATATTTTTTTTTATTACTGATGTTTATCAGTAAAACTTGGATTTATTTTTATTTTAGTACTGATGAACATGTCTGATGGGATTAAGCATTGACATGCCAGTCAATATGCCACAGCAATAGTTCATATGACTGTACAAGTAAAAACAAAACATTCAGCTCTCCACAATACAATTGAAGCTCAGCAAAGCTCTCATGAGGCATCAGCTTTCTGAGTATTTCTGACTAGAGAAGGACTGCAGATGAAGAGAATAGTAGGGTTGATTTGAAACATTGTTTTGTCTTTAATATATGACTCATTTTACCCAAATCAGAAATATTCAGAAAGCTGATGCCTCATAGTATTTGACCTAATATTTTAATTGTTTTTTTTTTAAACCTGACTTTCTCTTCACATTTTCAGCCTTTGTAAATCGCCATGTGAAGGAGCCTTTCACAGCTGTATCTGAGGTCAAATTCAACAACATTGTCAACAAGAAGAAGTGCTCCCTTCATCGATCAACCAAGAAATCTCCCCAGCAGTCTGCGAAGAACAAAAAGAAATCCCCCAAATCTCCCAGAAAGAAAGATCGTTCATCATTTGTGCAAAGCCCCTTAAAATCTCCTGTTAAGAACTCTCAAAAATCTCCTGTTAAGAACTCTCAAAAATCTCCTGTTAAGAACTCTCAAAAATCTCCTCTCAAGACTTTGAAATCTCCTTCGAAGACTTCTCAGAAGTGCCCTGGTGAGAGGGCACCTGGATTGATCTCGCCTAATAAGAGGACTTCCCCCTCCAAGAAGAATTCATCTTCATCTTTGGAGCCTTTATGGAGGAATCCCCTTGAGGTGACAGCCTCACCAAACGAGGCTTCATGGAGGGCAACGATGGCTCCGGCATCAGGTGAGTTGCTGTCAATCACGTGTTCTCTTCTAAAATTTATGACCACTCTGTAGTCCTCTTCCTTACTTTCTTTTCTTTTCTGCGCAGGATCTCATCAGCCTCCCAGCTATCAATTTTCTGCTAACATGCAGCATCCTGATACTTCCAGGAGCAACCATTTCTCTGGCTGGCCGCAGCAGCAGCAGTACAATTACTGGTCCCACCCTCCTGATGAACAGTATTATGGGTACCAGCCTCCACAGGGCCCATCTGCCACCCCTGTGAATGGTAAGACTTCATAGCTCTTCACTTTAATGAAAAGTGAGGAAACTTTCTTTACATGTCTTTCACTTAAATTTTCTTTTATGGGCATGTATTATTCCCAACCACGTTTGCAAAATCGACGCGGGGAAGTCACGCCACGGCGCATACCGCGGCCCCCCGCTCTGCGGGGGGTGGGGGTGGGGGGTGCTTGCGGGGTGTCCGGGGGCCCGCGGGGGGTCGGGCGTCCGGCGGCGCGTTAGCACGTCGGGGGCAGGGGCGTGCGAGGGTTTCCTCTGAAAGCACCGACCGGGGCGCGCCGCTAACTTGTTCCGCGCACTTGAATGGTAATCAAGGCAAACACAATGTTTCCCTCGTCACGGTTATTGTTTCCGCGTCCTATTACGCGGTCATATTCGGCACGGACGCCACGGTCCGCCACGCTCCGCCGCGAGCGGGAGAGGAGAAAAAAGTCAGTTGCTGGGAGCGGTCCGGTCCGGTCCGGACGGGACGGGGTGTTTACAGCACAACTTTTCGCTCTCTTCTTTTTCGCCCGTCCCCCGCCTGAGCGCAAGGGAGAAGAGAACACGCAGCAGCAGCACGATTCGTGTTTGGCAAACAAACGCACTTGTATTTATTCTTGGCGGCTGCGCCGCCGCTCTGCTCCGCCGCTCTGCTCCGCGCGCCGGCGGGTCCCGCCCCGCCCAGCCACGGCCCAGCGTGCTTGGGGGTGGTGATAACCATCCGCCCCTGCAACTTGAGGCGAATGCTTACCACGGAATGAGGCCGGAGCGGAGGCCGCATAGTCCTCGATAAAACTCTCTAAGAGGGTCGTTGGCCAAGTACGTTAACTAAACACTTCTCGGTGGGTCAGTGACGGCACATGGTCAGGACTTTTTTTTTTTTTTTAATGATCGCTTTGACGCCGTTCCATGGTGTTCGCACAGTTCGCACGGCGTTTAGCCTCACGGTGGCCCGCCGGGGCGGCACGCTCCGTTCTGACGCACAGCGCACTCAGCGCGCCGCGTAACGAGAGAAAGACACCATTCACCGCCGGCACCGCCGGCCATTGTGATGCCTAATATTGAACAGAGCGGCCCAGAGCGCCGGGGCCCGGCGGGGCTCAGCGGGCCGGCCGCATCTGCCGTATATAAGCGCCGGCCACATTCGATGGCAGCACAGTTGGCCCGCCGCGGTGTTCCAGTGATCTCGTTCGCTCCCCGACCCCACGCAACATGAGGACGATCATGGTGAGGACCGCGGTCTCCGGAGCCGCCGCGCCGTTGCGTTGTCTCGTCTCCAGCCTCAGGGTGTGCTTCTCTTCCTCCAGACGCAAGCCGTGCTGCTGGTGCTCGTGCTGGCCGTGTGCCGGCCCGTCCTGGCCAGGCCCGAGCCGCCCTCACCGTTCGGCGGCTACCCGGGCCAGGGTAACGGCGGCGGCAACGACGACCATCACGGCCACCATCACCACCAGCAGGACGGCGGTGACGGGCCCTCCGGCACGTACGGAGCGCCCTTCGGCGGCATGACGACCTACAGGTCCCGGCCCATCGGGGAGCAGCAGGACCAGCAGCAGCAGCCGGGGGACAGGTACGACGGAGCGCCTGCCAAGTGCCGGGTAGGCAACCGCGCCGCGCCCGAGTCTTGCGGGACGGCCTACGCACAGGCGCTCGATGCCAGACGTACTTACTTCTCCCGTTGCAGGTACCTGCCGCCTCAGGACGCGTCGAACAACGGGCCATCATCCCAGTACGGACCACCACAGGGACAATACCAGCAGGGGCAGATCCAGCGCCAAGGACATCAGGGACACCACCACGGCCAGCACCAAGGACAGCACCAAGGACAGCACCAGGGACAGCACCAGGGACAGCACCAGGGACAGCACCAGGGTTCCTCGTCCCATTACGGCAAGCAGTCGTCTCCCTTCCGGCAGGCCGGGCACGGCTTTGGAGGACCTTCCGGGCGCACCGGACACGGCCAAGGATCACGGAGGAACATGCCCGGCCAGTCGGCCGGATACGGCGCTGACCAGGGCCACCAGGGGCCCTACTCGGCGCGCCCGTCCGGTCCCTCTGACGGTGGCCATTACCCCGGACACGGCCCCGCCTCCCAGAAGAACTCCGGCTCCTTCTCCGGTCACGGATCCTACTCCCAGAACTCCGGCTCCTTCCCCCAGAAGAACTCCGGCTCCTTCTCCGGTCACGGATCCTACTCCCAGAACTCCGGCTCCTTCCCCCAGAAGAACTCCGGCTCCTTCTCCGGTCACGGATCCTACTCCCAGAACTCCGGCTCCTTCCCCCAGAAGAAATCCGGCTCCTTCTCCGGTCACGGATCCTTCTCCCAGAACTCCGGCTCCTTCTCCGGTCACGGATCCTACTCCCAGAACTCCGGCTCCTTCCCCCAGAAGAACTCCGGCTCCTTCTCCGGTCACGGCTCCTTCCCCCAAAAGAGCTCCGGCTCGTTCGCTGGATACGATTCCAACGCGCCCGGTCAGCACTCCAACCACGGCCCCTCCGGTAAGAACCAGGGCCCGGAGGCCTTCTCCGGCTACGGCTCCGGTCGTCCCGGCAGCCAGGGCTACAGCAACGGCAGGATGGACAACCAGGACGACGACGACATGTCGGTGAGTACGAGCAGACGAGACGGAGAGAGGAGCGGCGAGCCTAACCCGAGTTTACCACTGCACCCGTGACACCCTGTGCAGGAGGACGCCATGTACCACTTCGAGTACAGCGTCGGCGACAGCGGCGACGCCGACGAGGACGCCCCCCAGTTCGGCCAGCACGAGGAGCGCGACGGCGAGCTGACCCGGGGCACGTACCACGTCCTGCTGCCCGACGGCCGCCTGCAGCGCGTCGACTACGAGGCCGACGAGAACGGCTTCCGGCCCACCGTCAGCTTCGAGGACCAGCGCAGCGGCGGCAGCGGTAGCGGTAGCGGTGGCAGTGGCAGTGGCGGTCCGTACTAAGCAGCCAGCAGCCACCACAACGAGCACGCCCTCACCAGAGGCCTCCCCGAGTTGCCGAGGGAAACTATTCGAGCGCACACATTCCAGCGTGTGTGCGGCGGCCCGGGGGCGCTTCCAGCCCCGCGATGGGCCTCGGGCCCCACGGGGAAGCACCATGCGCCCGGCACGTCAGCGGCGGGTTCTCGGGGACGTGCACTGCCGGCGCGCAGCCTCCCTCGGAGACCCCGGCGTCGCTGTTCGCGGCTCTGCAAACACCGTGGGACTCTCCCTTATGGGACGGGGCCTCCTTCATCAACATCGCCATCGCCAAGGCCGCGCCCACACCACTGCCCTCCATACGGCAGCGGCCCACTTCGTCGTATATTTATTTCTCATACTTTTTTTTTGTCATTGCATTCGCCGCATATCCGTCTCACTTCCACACTCACGCTGCATCCGCGAGGAGGGGGGGGAGAGAGAGAGAGAGAGAGAGAGAGAGAGAGAGAGAGAGAGAGAGAGAGAGAGAGAGAGAGAGAGAGAGAGAGAGAGAGAGAGAGAGAGAGAGAGAGAGAGAGAGAGAGAGAGAGACAGGCACACGCACAACGTCGATTATTTCGCTCCCCCTCGGGCGGGCCAATAAAACTGGGAGCCCCCTACAGGCGCTGCCAGAGCATTGCCGAGCATTGTCATTTTATTATTATTTACGCCCCTTCCCTCTTCACCCCGATCGGAACGACCATAAACTCACGGCGACAGTGCCACACACACACACACACACACACACACACACACACACACACACACTCAGAGGGAGAGAGAGAGAGAGAGAGAGAGAGAGAGAGAGAGAGAGAGAGAGAGAGAGAGAGAGAGAGAGAGAGAGAGAGAGAGAGAGAGAGAGAGAGAGAGAGAGAGAGAGAGAGAGAGAGAGAGAGAGAAATAGGACGGTACACTCCACGCCCACGGCTCCGCCGCAGCCCACAAGCGCCTGGGGTCGGAGCGGTAGACCGTTCCGCTCGGCACCCGCGCCCAGTGGGTTGCCTACCCGGCCGGCGGCGGGCGCTTCGCCCTCCTGTGCTGCGGCTGCGGCTGCGGCCCCGGCCCCGCGCGGTACATGTAGTGCGTCGTCTGCTTCTTTGTGCGCCGCGCTGAAGCGACGGCGGCGGACGGCGGGGCCCTCTGAAACAAACGTAATTTCGCGCGCGTTTCCAGCAGCGCAGCCGAGCGCAGCCGCTGAAACTTTGATGGTCCCTGCGGTTTTCAAACGGCAGAGGGCAGGCGGGTAGACTGGTCGGACCGGGCGGGGCGGGGCGGGGCGGGGCTGAGCGTGCACTCACAGCTGGGAGAGCGACGCCGGCAGCCCCGCTGCTAGCCCCGCCAGCAACCGCTGGACTGTGAACAAACTTAGAATGGGAGTCCGGCCACTGCGACTTGTATCATATCGGCTCAAGCCATCTTTGCAACTACAAAATTCACACTTCTTACAATCTGTGTGTGTGTGGGGGGGGGGGGGGGAGGGAGATAGATAGATAGATAGATAGATGGAGAGAGAGAGAGAGAGAGAGAGAGAGAGAGAGAGAGAGAGAGAGAGAGAGAGAGAGAGAGAGAGAGAGAGAGGGGGGGGAGGGAGGGGAGGGAGGGACTGCTTTGTGGGTTGAAATATGGCCGTGCAGGGCAAGGGCCTCGCAATCCGGGCCTCTCAACTTTTACTCGAGGGCCCTTCTCGCGCACTTTCTGCTCTCACTCATCCTCCGCGCGCGCGCGCACACACACACACACACACACACACACACACACACACTCTCTTCCACGTCATGTAACCATTGCGCACACACACAAACGTGGCTGTCTAGCGGAGCTGCACTGTGTGGGTGGTGCGTGGAAGAACAATATGAGATAAAAAAAAGTCTTTCTTGAGGCGACTCACTTTGCCGCGGCCATTCCTCATGCGTGATGATTTATTCCGATACAGGACGCAACGGGACGGGGGACGATGAGAGAGAGAGAGAGAGAGAGAGAGAGAGAGAGAGAGAGAGAGAGAGAGAGAGAGAGAGAGAGAGAGAGAGAGAGAGAGAGAGAGAGAGAGAGAGAGAGAGAGAGAGAGAGAGAGAGAGAGAGAGAGAGAGAGAGAGAGAGAGAGAGAGAGAGAGAGAGAGAGATAAAGGGAGAGAGAAAGAGAGAGGAAGGGATGCTGAGGTTGTTGCTGCGTCAGAGCGGGACACGCAGTCGATCTCCGGCGCCGATTCTTCCCGCACTGCACTGCAGCCACTGCAGCAGCAGAAACTGGCGGAAGCGGGAGGGCCGAGCGGGGCGGCGGCAGCGGACAAACCGGAAGCGGAAGCGAAAGTTGTTGCCTCCCTGGCTGACCTGGATCCAGCCCAGGGACGCGGCCCCCCCCCCCCCCCCCCTGCAGGGCCCCTGCCGGCGTGGGATTTATAATTCTAATTACACCCCGCGCCTTGGAGGATTCGAGAGAGACGGACCGCGAAATTGAACTTCGAAGAGCAGCAAACGCACAGGGCGGGGCGGGGCGGGGGGTATGTCGGGCGGAGCGGGGCGGGGCGGGGGGTGTGTCGGGCGGGGCGGGGCGGGAGAGGAGCGGCGCGCAGCGCGGCAGCAACAGACCTCGGCGCCGACACGACGGCAGTTCCGACGGCGGCGGCGTAAGGGTGAAAAACAGCCGGCGGCGGTGGTGTCGCCGGAGTGCACGCTGCTGTTAGGGTAAGCCCCTTGGGACTTCCCCTAAGGCACTGCGACTCGTGGCTGCTCTGAGGTAACGTCCGGCTGTCCGGACTAGGCGAGCGCTATGCAAGACAGCGCGGCACTGCTTGATCAGCAAATGTCGCGCTGCCGGGCTGGATGCGTTCGCCGAGCCCGAGCGGCCGGGCCGAACCGAGGACGGGCAGTCGCGAACCAGCCTCGAACGGAGGAAACACGCGCGTACTCGCCGCGAGCCCTAAATTGTATCCAGTGTCCTGTCTTATACAAGCGAAATAGAAAGTACCAAAGCCGTGGACCTACGATTGAATTCAATCAAAACAACATCCTCATCTCCCCGCAACATGGTTCCGATACGAGATCGTCCGTGCCGCTACGATCCTGAAAGAAGAGCAGATTCTAAGGGAGGGATGAGCCAAAGGCCACGTGCGGAAGAAAAAGTGAAGACAACGAACACTGTGAATCCCATCTTTAAAGTGTTGAGTGAAATACTTTTTGGCTCCAAGAAGCATGAAAAAGTTGTTAGAAAAATTCTAGCAGCCTACCTGAAGGAAAACTGGGAGCGGCTTTACCCCCACTGGAGAGGAGCCAGTGGTAATACTCTTGCCAGTTTCTATTCAGAGCAAATTTCAAAGGGTCATGTTTTTTGGCCGATGGCGACATTCGTGGCATCTCATCTGTTTCGCCGAGAAATTAATGTGTGGTGTACAAACGGTTCCAGTGAGACATTTGGTGACTATAGTGATCAACATCCAACAACCATTAGTGTGAGTGATTCGACGATCGTTTTGTTGAGAAATCCAGTGAACTCAACCCATTGTGAGTCAAAGCCCGTGCAGTGTACCCATTCTGAAGCCGGTCTGGGGCCAGATTCATCGCCGATCATTGCCCCAGCAAGTTTGAGCAAGATGGCGCCGACCAACCGCATGGCGACCACGAGGACAGAAGAGGCCCACAGCGAGGCTACTGCCGCAGCTAGCTATGACAATCGTGACAGCGAAAATGACACCCTACGCGAGACTAGACGTGATGAGAAACTGAGCGCCCGCGAGACCAGCCGCGGCGCGGTGCAACGCGAAACCTGCATGGTCTGCGAAACTGATCTCTGGCCCTGCGAGGAACATCCAAGAGCCTCACAAGACCACGGCCTGTCAGACAGCTCGTCCAGTAAGGAAAACAATTTGAAAACGAAGGATCCGTTTGATATATGGTATGAGGAGATGCGAGCTCGCGTTAGAGCTAAACACTTCATGGTCGACCCAGACGGCCCCAGTCCAAGTCGCGTAGCGAGGAGTGACGGAAGTCCGGGGGCTGCGGAGCGGAAGGCGTTAGGCGCGCCGCACCAGTCCTGCCACGGGGTTGCGTCTAACGCACCCTTGTCGGCACTGGGAACACCACGCCAAGAAGACACCAGAGATGAAGAATCGACCTCTGGGCGGCGGCCGAGAGACCCTGACGACAGACCGGGCCCACGACCAGGTGGATGGCTACAGGGACTTCGGAACGCGTCAGGATCAGCCGACGTCGGAGCACGGTCCTTCCCTGGGATCGAGCGTCTGAGTGAAAACATCAGCTCCCGCGAAAAGTGCAGTGAAAATTCTGTGTGTGATCGAATGAAAATCAGTGTTAAAACGGATGAGAGTGATGACGAGAGTGATGACGCAAGTGACGACAGTTCCGAGGAAGAGTTCAATACGGACTGTGAGTGTGGTGAAGATGTTAATTTCAGGGTTAATCCGAAAGAACTTAAAAAGGGTGGTGAATCCAAGGTTCGGAAAATTCTTATTGCTATTTTTTTGGAAAGTCGAAAAAGCACTTGGGACGATCACCCACGCTGGCATGAGTTGCATATGATCAAGGAAAAACATTGGGTTGGTAAGAAACTGTCACGACTAGCACCAACAGTAAAGGAAAATCTGAGTAAGAACCGTTATTCTAAAGCAAAAGAAATATTCGAGGAGCAAGCAGATTTGATTTAAAAATGACCCATATGATTTTTGAACAAAATGAGTTTTTTAGAACGCTAAAAGTTTGAGATGTTGTAGTTTGAAGATTAAAATAAGATGAAGTAAATCCAATGAATATTAAAGAATGGCATCAAGTAATACAGAAAGTTTGAGAAGTTGTAGTTTTAAGATTAAAATAAGATGAAGTAAATCCAATGAATATTAAAGAATGGCATCAAGTAATACAGAAAGTTTGAGAAGTTGTAGTTTTAAGATTAAAATAAGATGAAGTAAATATAATGACTATTAAAGAAAGCCATTAAGTATAAAGAGCCAATAAATGAATGACAAGAAAGTAAAGAGAGTAAAAGACAATACAATAAGGAGACTAACATAAACAGCAGTTAGATGCCTTTTCCATGATTGAATGATTGTTACATGGAAACAGATGATAACAATGTAAGGGCAATAAGAAAAGGGCCAATTAAATAACAAAAAAAAAAGTTATGTGAAAACAAGGACATCTAAGGCTCCTAAGTTGCCCAGAGGACTTCCATTTCATATTTGTTACACGTTTTTTCTTTTACAAACTATTAGGTTTACAACTCCACGTGCATGTACTGTACAATTTTTGTCAATCTGTTTTAACCAATTTTGTTTCAACATTTCACAGCTTAGTCCTGTTTTTTGTAATTTTCTTTAAAAAGTACTGTAATAGAAATCACGGGGACGTGATTTACATTTGCACGTCGGGGGTGTTAGGGTAAGCCCCTTGGGACTTCCCCTAAGGCACTGCGACTCGTGGCTGCTCTGAGGTAACGTCCGGCTGTCCGGACTAGGCGAGCGCTATGCAAGACAGCGCGGCACTGCTTGATCAGCAAATGTCGCGCTGCCGGGCTGGATGCGTTCGCCGAGCCCGAGCGGCCGGGCCGAACCGAGGACGGGCAGTCGCGAACCAGCCTCGAACGGAGGAAACACGCGCGTACTCGCCGCGAGCCCTAAATTGTATCCAGTGTCCTGTCTTATACAAGCGAAATAGAAAGTACCAAAGCCGTGGACCTACGATTGAATTCAATCAAAACAACATCCTCATCTCCCCGCAACACCCTCCCCAGCCCTCCCCCATAGCAGACTGCTCATCTCGAATAAGCACCCTACCATCCGTCTCCCAGGTCAACACTTCGCTGACCTTTGCAAGTTTTGCATTCCCCTGGTTTATGAGTCCTAACTTTTACGCCTCGAGAGCAGCGAGCAGGAGCAGTAGCAGGGCCAGGGGCGGCCAGGGGCGGCCAGGGGCGGCCAGGGGCGGCCAGGGGCGGCCAGGGGCGGCCAGGGCGGCCAGGGGCGGCCAGGGGCGGCCAGGGGCGGCCAGGGGCGGCCGGGCCGGACTACTTGGGGTCTCTGCGGAGGAGCCCTGGCCGCCTCAAAGCTCCCACAGCGCCAAGCTCCCGACCCCAGACACTGCTTGCTGCTGCAAGACACTGCCAATGTCGCCACAGAGATGGAGGCTTCGCTTTGCATCGGGTCGGACGGTTGTTCCCGCGGTGCAGAGTGCGCAGTACAGCGCAGCGGTCGCGGCGGGGGCGGCGGGGGCGGCGGGGGCGGCGGAGGTTCACGAGCCGCGTCTGCGAATAGCACCGCTAAGCGTTACCGTCGCCCTAGCGCACACCGGGCTGAGGTCCTCTCTCTCTCTCTCTCTCTCTCTCTCTCTCTCTCTCTCTCTCTCTCTCTCTCTCTCTCTCTCTCTCTCTCTCTCTCTCTCTCTCTCTCTCAGCACGCACTCTCAGCCAAAGTGTGGGGCCCGCCCCGCCCCCATCAATCGGCAGGGGACGGAAGGGTCGGTCCTGGACTCTGTCTGCTGCAACACCCTTCCGCATGGCTGCACCCCGCCCACCTTCCGAGAGGGACAGAGACGGATACAGCGGAGCAGGTAGAGAGAGAGAGAGACAGAGAGAGACGCAGCAGAAGCCCGCGGGCCGAGTTGAGGGGTCATCCGTGCAAACCCCCCCCCCCCCCCCACCTATTTTTTTTAACCAGGTCATAAAAGAAAAAGTTGGCTAGGCTCTGGGCTAGCGCTGGAGGCAAAGCGGGTCTCAGTCTGTGCGGCGTCACTGGTTCGCGACGGAGACCGGCCGGGCGTGGCGGGGCGTGGCGGGGCGTGGCGGGGCGTGGCGGGGCGTGGCGGGGCGAAGCGGGCGGGGCGGGCGGGGCAAACATTCTCTGCCAACTGCGCGGGCGGCGCGGGCTGTGCAAGACGTATTGGCCGAACTCAACTGGCACAGCTGCTTGCTCCGCGCGCGGGGAAAGGGGAGGGGAAGTGAGGGGACTGGGGGGGGGGGGAGGGGGGGGAGGGGAGCAGCGGGCTGTGCTTGCTGGAGGCGGACAGAATCTCCGGCTCAGTCCCGCCCGCCTGTGCAGGACCAAAGAGTGAAAATCAATTATTACTGCCATCCCTTGAAATGAATAGGACGAAGCACGGAGGGCCTGGCCGGAAAGGAGGGGGGGGGGGGGGAGGGAGAATGTCATGGGAATTCGTTGGCATGACAGCAGCTAAAAGGAATGGAAAACCAGACGGATGAAAACTCGGGGGGAAGTGCAAGGAATTTCTTGTTTCTTCCGTTGCTTTTCCTTTTCTTTTTCTTTTGTCCAGTGTAAAGATATGCGGTGGGGCGGAGTGGGGCGGCCGGACACGCGGGCCCCCAATTGGATTCCATACTTTATCCTTAATGGGCGCGGGGAAGCAGGCTTTTCGTCCCATGTGTGGCCAAGAAGGGATAAGGCTCGGGAGAGGAGGGACTGGCAAAGGGTCCAGCCGAGGGCCGCGGGCCCAGCGCCGAGGGGCCGCCAAAGGGAGAGGGAAGGGAAAGGGAAAGGGCCGTGCGGATTACGCCGCCGTCCCCACCTTACCGCAGTGTCGTTATACGGAGTTTACCAATAAGCCCGCCCATACATTACAAGTCCGTTCGGCCACTTTCCAAACTCTCTCCCTCTCTCTCCCTCCCTTGGCCGTTCGCCGTTCTCTTTGACGCAGCGCTGCTCGATTTGCAGATTGCGCTGCGCCCCCACCAGCACCACCAGCACCAGCCCGAAGCACGGCGACGCCGAGGTGAACCGAGGGAGGAATCGTTCAATAACAAAGAGGCACTGTCGGGAAAAGGCGGAGCCGGGACCTGGCCAGCGGCGCGTTGAGTAGGACGGCGGCTGCCTCAGCCGTCCTCAGCCGTCCTCAGTCGTCCTCAGCCGTCCTCAGCCGTCCTCAGCCGTCCTCAGCCTCAGCCGTCGGCTGGAGCGCTTACCATCAGAAAATCTAAAATAAGATCAGAAAATCACCATAACGATCAGATAGCATCTCAAAACGATCAGAACTTCACAAATTTCCTGATCTCATTTACACTAGTGGACCAGCCGCACCCGCCTCCCCCACCACCCCTTCCTGCTCGCCAATTGGAGCGCGCCAGTAAATTCCAGTTAGCACCCCCCCCCCCCCCCCCCCTGTACTCAAACCGGGCCCGCAGAGCACGCTGATTTACAGAATAAACAGTTCTAACGAAGATCAACAATCAATAGGTGATTGCGATGAGCCGTGATAGGCTAAGTAGCCGCGGACGGGTAATTATTCCGATACCAAACCCAAATTGATCTTGTCCGTCTCCATCACGTCCGTTCCGGATCACTTCGCCCGGCCGTCCTCCAGAGAACGTTTCTTTCTGTGCCATATCGCAGTGGAGTGCGCTGTCGTCTGTCCGTGTGAGACCAACGGTCCATGGCGTGTGTCTCTCTCTCTCTCTCTCTCTCTCTCTCTCTCTCTCTCTCTCTCTCTCTCTCTCTCTCTTAGCGCTTTTTGTGAACCCTTAGAAATCAATAAATCAAATCAAATCAAATCTCTCTAGCTCTCTCTCTCTCTCTCTCTCTCTCTCTCTCTCTCTCTCTCTCTCTCTCTCTCTCTCTCTCTCTCTCTCTCTCTCTCTCTCTCTCTCTCTCTCTCTCTCTTTCTGTTTGTTTTCCCCCCTTTTCGTCGCACGATTCCTCGTGTCTTCTGCTTTCGTCTCCCGGTCGCCGTGCCGAGTCAGCACCCTCTCCTCTCCTGTCCCCGCTTCGAGCCAATCCCCTCCGCGCGGGAGCATCATACCTGGTTGATATTGACAGTGTGATTGGACGGCCTGGCGACACGCCTGGCGACACGCCTCCCTCTCCTCCTCCCCCTCTCCTCCCCCTCCTCCTTCACCACCCCCTCCGCCTGCTCTCCGTCCTTGAGGGGACCCGGAACAGCTGATAATTCGATTGCCATTGCGAGATTGCGCATTTCCCTTCCTTTGCCGGGAAGGAGCGCCTGCGAGGTCCCCGGTAGGCCAACCCGCACGGCACGCGTGCGCGCCGGAGGCGTTCGTTGCCTACCTAGCAGGCGCCCTTCCGACTGCCGACAGCCGACTGCCGCAGGCCCGGTCAGAAATCCCTTCCCATCATTCCAGGGGACGACGCCCCGCCCACGGCGCGACCGCTGATATTGGGTGGAATACGTCAGGCACGGCGGCTGCGATTACCGAGCTGTGTGTGTGTGTGAGTGTGTAGGTGTGTGTGTGTGTGTGTGTGTGTGTGTGAGTCCCTTTAAAAAAAAAATTCATCAACCGCTGTCGCACGTTTTCACCGCCGCCGCCACCGCCGCCACTGCCGGCATGCATAATGGACAAGGCGATGAGGCGCTCTGCCAAACTGCCGCCGCGCGCCAGACTTCAGC
Organism: Odontothrips loti; assembly: GCA_038380765.1. Lineage (NCBI taxonomy): Eukaryota > Metazoa > Arthropoda > Insecta > Thysanoptera > Thripidae > Odontothrips > Odontothrips loti. Next base: position 10,963,665 of record CM076252.1, read on the forward strand.
CGGGTCGGAAAAATGACAGCGATGCCGTCGGCATTGCCCGCGCCGTGTATGCGTGTGGGTGGGTGTGTCTGTGTGGGTGTGTGTGTCCGGGCAAGTGGCAACAGGACCGCTCCGGGCAGCCAAATGATCCGAATCCAAACCAAATTAATCTGCTCTCTCTCTCTCTCTCTCTCTCTCTCTCTCTCTCTCTCTCTCTCTCTCTCTCTCTCTCCCGGACGTGAGCGCGTCCATCGCCATCACCATCACTGTCCACGTTTGCGGCCTGGCTTCACGGCCGACGGTGGCCTCCGTTTTCAGTACGACGCCCGCGGGGACGTCCTCCGCCCCCCGTGCGGTGCGCCGACGGACTGGTGTCGGAGGCCGGGCGGGTGCCTCCAGCCCCGGCCAACACGGCTGACCTAATTCCTGCCGCGGCAGGCGCCGCACTGCCTTATGAGATTTTGTGTGTGTCTGGGGCACATCGTCGGCTACCGGGCCGCACGCACACGGCCGATAGGAGGGGGAGGGGGTCACGCTTTGGGTATAGGCAAGGAAACAGAACGGGGGCGGGCCGGGGGCGGGCCGGGGGCGGGCGGGGGCGGGCCGGGGGCGGGCCGGGGCTGGATATTAAATTCCTGACGAGAATTCCTTTCTGTCTGCAGCGTGCTCGGTTGGCTCCGCTGCCTCCGGAGGTTCGGCTGGAGGCCGTGGGTACCGAGCCCCGCCCGGACCCACACGGTCCAGCGCAGTAGGCCGACCCGATCACGCCGAAGGGCGACAGAAGCCAAAATTGGCCCCGGACGTCCGGGACGAGAAAGAGAAAAGGGGGAAAGAACATCCAGGTGGGGACTCGAACCCGTGCCGGGCCGGCGGCCGTTCGGCGCGGCAGTGCGGCCGCAGCAGCTCAGCTGGCAGACGCCTTTTATTCTATTTTTCGCGCTTCTTCTTGTCTGATCTGGGCCTTCCGGCGGCGGAGAGTGAGAGAGCAAAGTTGGACACGTCTGTGCCGCTGCCCTTTGAGAAGCTGGGCCGAGCCTGCCCCTCCTCCCCCCCCTCCCCAACCTAAGGGGGCCCCAGTATTTCTTTTCTGCTCCATCTCACCGCCCCGCATCCGCCCCCGGCTCCGGCAGCGCAGCCCCGGCAGCCCCAGCCCGGCCTCCGGAGGGCGCGTCCCTCTGATGTATGATTCAGTGCGGTGTAGCGAATGCATGTGGGGAATCGGTCCAATTTGCCGGCCTGCTTGGCTCCCTGTGGCCGGTGCCGGTACAGCGCGGCGCGGCCCGGCTTCTCGGACGAGGCCTGCAGTATTGATAGGGAACCGGTCAAGTCGAACGCGCATCCGTGCCGAGCGCCGAGCTGTCTAGTCTCTTCCGCTCGCCACCACTCGCCGCCCCAGCTGCCGCCCAACCGACCTGGGTTCGAATACCGGTATCCATGCCCGCGGGTTCCAATACCGGTATCCATGCCCGCGGGTTCCAATACCGGTATCCATGCCCGCGGGTTCCAATACCGGTATCCATGCCCGCGGGTTCCAATACCGGTATCCATGCCCGCGGGTTCCAATACCGGTATCCATGCCCGCGGGTTCGAATACCGGTATCCATGCCCGCGGGTTCCAATACCGGACCGGAGAGGGGTTGCGGTTCCTTTGCCGCCGCGGCCACCCCTCCTTGGCGTCCTTGTGGCCGCCTTTGGCTGCCCTTGGCCTTTCTGCTGTGGCGCCCGCGAGAGAAATGGCCCAATCCGCTCCGTTCCTAATGGCTGGCCAATTATCACCGGTGCCGGGCGGTGCCGGGCCGGGGTTGGGTCCATTGATGTGGTGGGGTAGGCCAGCCCAGGCCAGCCCAGCCCAGCGTGGCATCGGCAGGCCGTGGCCGTGAGGCCGCTGCCCACCGGACAGCCGCGGACCGGCTCCATGGTTTTGCTATGGCCGACACATCCATCTGGCCGCCTCTCTCTCTCTCGCTCTCTCACTGTCGCCCCCACTGCGCAGCCAGGCACGAGGCACGGGTGCGACAAGGATGGTCAGCTGTGGTGTGCGGGATGTATGGCTCGGCCGTTTCCCTGCGGCTGCCGTGCGGGCTGCCGCGAGAGGGTGTGTGTGTGTGTGTGTGTATGAGAGAGAGAGAGAGAGAGAGAGAGAGAGAGAGAGAGAGAGAGAGAGAGAGAGAGGCGAGCAGGCGCCTCTCTCCCTCCTTCTCATTAGGCGGCAACATGTTTCAAACATATAACACCGCCCCGTTTGTTATGCGAGCGCAGCAGCAGCAGCAGCAGCGGACAGGACGACTCGGCTGAAGACCTGCGAATCTCTGCGGCCGTCGGCACGCGACATCCCATACATTTTCATATTTCGGACAAGGCACGCGCACACACTGGAGCGGAGCGGGACGGGGCCAACTCGCTGTCTTAACAAGGGTTAACTGCCCGAACTTTGGCCACCACCTTAATGTACCGCCTGCACCAAGTCAGCCCCCCCCCCCTCCTCTAGATCCCGCTGTACCGGGCAGGGATAGAGGATACGGTCTGAATGTACGAGGTCCTCGGTCCCGTCGGACATACCTATTCCTGCCTCACCACAGTCCCGCGCGCACCACAATATTTGGGTGAAAAGTTCGGCATGCGTTACACACCGGCACACCGCTCCTCTGATTGCCCGAGCTGCCCCCCCCCCCCCGGTTCCCAAATTCCCCGGTCCCCCTTTCTCCCAGTGACGGGAAAAGTTTCGACCGGGTTTCGACACAGCCGTGGGTCTCTCTCTCTCTCTCTCTCTCTCTCTCTCTCTCTCTCTCTCTCTCTCTCTCTCTCTCTCTCTCTCTCTCTCTCTCTCTCTCTCTCTCTCTCTCTCTCTCTCTCTCTCTCTCTCTCTCTCTCTCTCTCTCTCAGCCTCTCTCTTCCACAAATCGCCATCTGCGCCTAGCTGAAGTTCCGCACCCCCACATCACCTCCCGACCACATATAAATGACTTTTCCCTCGCCAGTTTGGACACTTTTGGCGACAGCAGCGGAGCGGAGGCGGCCGGCCAGCCAGGCGCCGCCCCGTCTGCAAAACTCAAACGAGCCGAAAATAGTAATTTATGTTCGTGTTGTTATGCGCATTTAAAACATGTCGAAAACAAGCGGAGAACACACGTATTAAAATGTTTTTAGTACCATTTTTTTTCTTGACAAAAATCGTATACGTAATACTCGTTCTTTTTTGCTAAGTCATAGAGTAGTAGAGGAAGCAAAGGACGAGTAAAGGATTTTTTTTTTTTGCGGTTTTGCTGACACGTGCGGTGGTCTTGCCCTTCGCTGCCGCGCGGTTTTTCATACCGCGGTTTTCCGATCTGGAAAGCACTTATGTTTGGACGGGTGCCGCATAGCGTAGTGCAGCGCGCCGCCTCGCTGGCTGAGCGCGAGGGTAAAGTCCGACCGCCACGCCCGCCACGCCACGCCACGCCACGCAGCGGCACGCCACGCTTGTCAATGATATCGCACGATGACACATCAACTTTCTCCAAGTTGCGTTCGCGGTGACGTTTCAATCGACTGTCCCGGACGGTCCAGGTGGCTGTTTGTCGACGGCGGCGCAGGCACAACAAGGGCCAGAGCTAGATACCTCGCCGGGCCGCGTCGTCGCCTCGCTGTAAAAAAGTCGTAAAATCGAAATGGCGATAATTTTTTCGATTCTCTTAGCTGATGATGCCAATCACTTCTCAGCGCACACCGCTGTAACAATTTGTCACACTAATCGGGCCGAATCGGCCTCAGACAGACGGAGCCCAGGAGGAAATGAAAAGAAACGCAGAGGGGGAAAAAAATGATGCAAATGAGCCGGTATAGCATTTAACGAGCGCGGTATTGTTAGGGCCGTGATGCGTCTGGCCCACGCGTTGGCCGCGAGCCTTGAGGAATTTGAGGACGCGCGTCGGGCGAGGGTCGACACCGCCAGCCATGATTTAAATCTGTGTACACCGAGAAGGGGCAGTGACGGCCCGGGTGGGGACGGGCTGAGATTTAGGTAGCTCTGACAGGCATAGGGTTAGCGGACGGAACGGAAAGGCCTCTGTGTTTCGCGGCTGTTCCTCTTCCATAACCCTCAGCAGCGACAAGCCGAGCGGAATGGTTTATAGAGGACTCGAACGTTTCAGGCTCAATTTCTCGCCGCTGTGATTCTGTACGCTGCGAGCGGCACCGGACGGCACCGCCGGCGGGGCTGGGCGGGGCGGAGAATTAAACTCGTCACTCCGGAAGCGACGAAGATACGAAGTCAGGAGGGGAAAAGGGGAGAGAGGGTGGCAATCCTGAAGGAGGACGGGGGGGGGGGGCGATCTCGTTGGCCCCGGCGCAGCATGACAATATCTGCTTACCGGGGGGGGGGGGGGGGGGAGATGCAGGCCGACAGCTTATTCCGCCGTGCCCCCACGCCCCCGCGGCCCCACGGCTGCCTCGGCCCCGGCTCCCTCACGGAGTAGACTATCGTGCCCTGCTGATGGGCCCTCATGCCGCATATCTCGGCCCCCGCTGTGTATTTTCATGGCGCCTGTGGCCGAGCGGCAGTGCATAGCAATCTTCCCCAGCAGAATGAACTCCTCGGTGCTCCCAGTTATACCGAGAGAATCGATTAGATGCCTTTGGGGCCCTCGCAAAGGCCTCGGCGCTTTTTCTCCATTCTTTTTCCCTCCCAAAGGCGTCGCTGTCGGTGGGTACTACGTCCGTGCCGCTGCGTTTTCCTCCTAACGCATGTGTAACGAAAGATAGTCCGAAATTCACCCATTTCAACCTCCTCAGCCCTTCTCGCAAACAAAGAAGACACTCTGAACAAAACGTTTCACATGCGTTAGGAGGAAAACGCAGCGGCACGGACGTAGTACCCACCGACAGTAGGGTGTCCCAAAAATATGGGATTTTGCCGACGGGTGACTGGTTGGGAAATTAGACGGACAGTCTACCCCTTCCCGTAGCGTATAGGAGTTTCCCATGCAAACGGTTTCTGTACCTTCTTATGTTCCGTACCTGCTTCCGTACCCTACCCGCGTTTTTTGCAGTAAACTATCATCGTCCCGTCTCGGTGGGCTGGGTGATAGGTCGCATGCAAATCGAGACCCTCGCAAAACCACTTAGATCGGTGCGCAGAGGCATCGAAAATGCATCTTATTGACGGTAAATGGTAACTGCGCCCCCCGTGTCGTCTGCTGCAGTATAAGTGCAGGGCGCCAACTTTTTGTTTTGTTTTGTTTGACAAGCGCGCGGTAAATATGCTACAGTAAATATGCTTCTCTGAAACTTTAGGCCGATAAGGGCGAAGAGGTTGATGTTTTTGACAAGAAGCTTATTCGGCACGCACTTCCAACTCTGTTATCAAGCATCACGACCAATTTGCATTCAATTTTGACGACATTTTTAACAGTGTATTAGCACCCGCTCGCTCCGGTATGATGACTGTTGAGTTGCCGTCCGTCAAAAGATAGCGCTGGAGCAAGCTACAAACACACTTCCGCGTGCACACCTCGAGCAGTAAAAATAATAAAAATAAGAAAGAAACACGCGGTGTCTCGCCGCTGTGCCGGGGTTATATTACCCCCATAAAGCAAAACTCATTCCGATAGAAAGGACCTCCTTCCTGCCACCGCCGCACCACCCTCTCTCTCTCTCTCTCTCTCTCTCTCTCTCTCTCTCTCTCTCTCTCTCTCTCTCTCTCTCTCTCTCCCGCGTCATCAAATATTGACAGACTACGCGGTAGAGGACGTCAGCCGGCCAGGCGGTGGCCCATCGCGCGCTTTTGGCCGTTTCGCAACTTTCTGAATATTAACGAGTGCTAAGGATGCGCGGGATTTGAGCCGTGGCCTTCTGTTTTTACGGTCCCAAGGAAAGCGATAGCGTCGTATCGTACTATACGTTCTCAGAAAGGCGGAGCGCTGCAGCGCCACCGCGGCGGCGGAAGCTGAAACAAAGAGGGGTCGTCCTTGATTGGCTGGTGCTGGCTGTCACTATTAAAGGTGCGCTGATGTCTGGAAGCGGGCTCTGCTGTCAGCTCAGTTGCAGCTCTATTGCAGACACCTCGACAGCACCTTCGCCGCAGCGCGCATTATCGGCACACGGGGCAGTTCTGCGCCATGGAATGGATGGAAAGTCTCTTCGAGCGCTGGGTACGTTCAGTTACGCAGTGAAGTGCGGGAAGCATTGGAGCGCTAACGCGAAAATAAGTGAGCGCCCTCTAACGCGTTAACGCTGTTAGCGTTAGAACATAACTCATTTTCGAGCGAGTGCACGCTCTGCCTGCGCCCAGCCTTGTCGCCCATTTTTAACCGAACGCATCGTATTAGCTCAGATACTTCAATCAGAGTTCTTAATTGAACTTACGTGAATGGCCCCTGGATTATAACGGTTCATTTTAACACGTTAACCTTCGGTGATTTAACGCACAAACCCCTGGAAATCTATATGCCACCAAAAATGTTGGCGTTGGCTCGCGTGGCTGCGACGTCGTAAAGGAACTGCGGCCCTTTCCTCATCCTCATGTGATATTGCTTCCGCTTTTGCAATCCTGACTCTCGAACTTCCGTTTCGATAGTTTTCCTACGGCGCACCTAATTGAACGCGTCATCCCGACCCTTCACGCGGCCAAGTCAAGTCGAGCGGAGCACCCCTCTGACACCGGGGGACCGGGGGCGTAGCTCTCTCTGTCTCTCTCTCTCTCTCTCTCTCTCTCTCTCTCTCTCTCTCTCTCTCTCTCTCTCTCTCTCTCTCTCTCTCTCTCTCTCTCTCTCTCTCCGCGCCCGCCTACTGTACTGATCATTGCGCACCAACCCCCGCCCCCCTTGCGACCCTCTAGGGTGCGTACTTTGAACATCTCCAGAGTCCTCAGTCATATGAGAAATAAAGATTATCAGAACAATACGATAAAGAAAATACGACCAGTAGGCAGAAGACGATATCAGAAATAAGCACACATAAATTCCTGATCCCTTGTGACGATCAGAACGTTCCTGATCGTTCTTAAATACGGTCAACAGATTACTGATCGTAAAGTGCGCGAATTTGCATCAATAAATGCAACGATCAGTAAAACCAAGATCACTTACACTAATGGCTTTACCCTAACGGCGGAGCTGGAGTCGAGCGATGGGAGCGTATGCACCCAGACCCCAAAAAAACGTAGTCTTAGCCTTGAACTCAAGAAGGTTAATACTTCAAGCAAGGCCATCAACGCTGGCTGTCACTTTTAAAGGTGCGCTGATATCTGGAAGCGGGCTCTGCTGTCAACTCAGTTGCAGCTCTATTGCAGACACCTCGACAGCACCTTCGCCGCAGCGCGCATTATCGGCACACGGGGCAGTTCTGCGCCATGGAATGGATGGAAAGTCTCATCGAGCGTTGGGTACGTTCAGTTACGCAGTGAAGTGCGGGAAGCATTAGAGCGCTAACGCGAAAATTAGTGAGGGCCCTCTAACGCGTTAACGCTGTTAGCGTTAGAACATAACACATTTTCGAGCGAGTGCACGCTCTGCCTGCGCCTCCTGGGGCCCATTATCCGCGGAACGCATCGTATTAGAGCAAATACTTCAATCAGAATTGAACTTACGTTGATGGCGCCTGGATTAACGGTCAATTTTAACCTGTCAACCTCGGAAATAACGCACCCAACCCTGGAAAAATGTTGACGTTGGCTCTCGTGGCTTCGACGTCGTACAGGAACTGCGGCCCTTTCCTCATCCTCATGTGATCTTGCTTCCGCTTTTGCAATCCTGACTCTCGAACTTCCGTTTCGATAGTTTTTCTACTGCGTACCCAATTGAACGCGTCATCCCGACCCTTCACGCGGCCAAGTCAAGTCGAGCGGAACACCCCTCCGACACCGGGGACGTAGCTCTCTCTCTCTCTCTCTCTCTCTCTCTCTCTCTCTCTCTCTCTCTCTCTCTCTCTCTCTCTCTCTCTCTCTCTCTCTCTCTCTCTCTCTCTCTGTCTCTGAACTTACCAAGGTTGATAGACTTCACTCAGGGGAATCACGTTGCAGGAAGATTCAAAGCAGCTCGGATCAAAGTCAGTAACCTTGGTATGTTTGAGATGAGAGTTTTCAAGGTCAGTCTAACCTTGACCGAAGAAAACATTTTGCTGTGTCCCATTGGCCCTTCCCTCCACTCTTCACCATCCCGCTGAGGGGAGCGGAGAGGAGCGCCGGAGTGTGCCGGGAATATTTTCCCCGGATGGTGAGAGATCGGTATCGATCGCTCGCGCGTATCGATATATGTGTATCGAGTACTGATTCACGGATACGGACGCGGCCACAGGTGGCGGCGGTGTGAGAGCAGACAGCAGCACAGAGATTGGCTAATAGTCTACCCGGTGTTATGGAGACCTCACATAAATTCTCAGAGTCGGTCGTTTAAGGTTCAGTCTTCTGCCAGTGTTCTGCGGTCCGGGCGGACCCCGCCCCAGTATACTATAGACAGCCAGAGCCTTTTTAGCGCTTCTGAAACGCATTTTCATTGGCCTAAATTGGCGCCAAAATAGCGCTCTAGCGACACTGGCTGTACTGGGGCGCGTGCTTTGTGCCGTAATGTCCCCGAAAAATAGTGAGTCAAACCGAAAGATTATCATTTTTTTGGTGAACACGCTTGTGCTTTTGATTTAAAATTGGCTGAATGTTACGAGTGAACAGTTCGGGTCATGACATATGAGTCACAGCACAGTGCACCGTATTCCACTTTTTGCATCTCAGTCTCCCAACACCGGCTGCCGGCGGCCAGCGCCAGCCGGCGCCCCGCGCCAAAAGCGGCTTGTCACCGCGGCCCGGCCCGGCCCGGCCCGGCGGGGGACGGGTCTCGAACCCGGGGTGAGGGTGACGGGACGGTACCGTGGGCAGCGCGTGTCCGGCTGTGGACCCGGGGCACCCGGGCCGGGGACCCGACCCCGTCACACCACGGCCGCCTGCCGCCCGCCTTATCGTCCGACCCGCCGGCGCCCCGATGACTCGGGAGGCTGTGCGCTGCGCTGTCCTTGTCTGTCTCTTGCGGGTACCCGCGGAGAGCGAGCAGGACGGAAGACGAGCACGTCGCGGCCGCGTCCCCGAGAGGAGCGATTGCCTTCTGGCGGACGGGCGGCGGCGGCGGTCCCAGTGCATCACAGCGCGTCTCGGCGGCCAGAGTACGCACCGAGCCCAGCCCAGCCCAGCGAGCCTAGCCTCGCACGCGCCCTGCCGCGAGCTCGTGCACGGCGTGCAGCCGGCCAGCGAGCCCGCACCTCAGCCGCTCCGCCCCGCAGCAAGTCGAGTTCCTCTCATCCCCTCCGGCCCCGGTAAGGGTAGCAGCTTCTGGTGCAGGCGTCACGACTCGGCCGGGCCGGCGGGCGCCTTCGGCATGGGGCCTTGCCGTCCGCTGCCCCCCGCAGCCCTCGGCCCTTGGTCACGACAAACTTGGCAGAACTTGGAGAGCAACTTAACGACGAGGCCGGCAGTGTGGGGCCGGGACTGGGCCGGGACAGGACAGGACGGCCCTGAGGCCGAGCAGTAGCTGCCCGCTGCCCGCCGCACCGGCTCCGTCCTCTGCTGTCCAGCTCTGCTCTGCCGCTGGCCGGCCTGCAAGTTCAGTGAGGCCCGGCCCCGGCAGGGTCGGCCGGCGATGCCGGGGGACGCACAGCGCAGAATCGTCTCGATTTCTCATACCCGGGATGTTGTTTCGGAGCTGTATCGGAAATGTATCACAATAATCGTCGGCCTAGAATGACGAAACATGCTGCCGATTCTCGGCATCCCCGCCCCCTCCCCAGTCACACTCAACGAGGGTCACCAAGGCGGAGAGCGTATCGCCGTCGCCCCGTCCAGCTTCCCCTTGGCTCGCGAGGACGGCTGCGTTCGAGTCGGCTGCAGAGCCCCACACCGTAAAAGCCTCCGACCCGCAGTAGTGGAGCCAGGCGTTTCGGACGCCACCCATAGGAGAGAAGCTTTTTCGTGGAGTGGCACCGAGTGGCACACTTGTGACGTTCCCGCTTCCCCATTACCCGCGCCAAGCAGTGGCAAGCCGGCGGCGGGGTGCGCTGCGCCCCCTAAACTGTTCTAGCCCCGGCAGACTTGGCAGCAGTTGGCACGACTGCAATCTGACAGCCCGCGAACCGAACCGGTAGGTTGGTAGCACGTGCACGCGCCGCGGCGCCGCGTCCGAGCAGAAAGACAAACACAGACGCCTCCGCAGACCCGGCGGTCTGCTCCCCACGCAGTGAGAACCACCAAAGAGTTCCCGTCGAACGTAAGTGTACGGAAAACAAAACTGAACTGGTCCGTGATCGCGAGGCAGACTGCCATAACACGGTGGTCATCGCGGCAGCGGCAAGCGGAGGAAAACTGCCTTTGTTTTCATATTCCCGTAGCGCGCGCCACCGCAGGCCACCACAACACAACACCCGGCCAGGTGCTCTGCTCGTGTTATCTGCCCGCTCCGCCCCGCCGCCACAGACTACAGAGGTCTTCCCGGCCGCATCGGGGATTACAGGACAGTGTGGCGTTGCATCGTGTGGCGTGTCGGGTCAGTGTCAGCTGTGTGGACCGTGTCCATGTCCATGTCCGTGCCGCAGTCTGTTTACTTTGTTTACCCGCACCTCGGCTCGGGCTGACCTGCGGACCGGCCGGCAGTGACATAACCATAACCCCCGTATCTGCTGCTGCTGCTGCTGCTGCTGCTGCTGCTGCTGCTGCTACTGCTACTGCTGCTGCTACTGCTGCTCCTACTGCTGCTGCTACTGCTACTGCTGCTGCTACTGCTGCTCCTACTGCTGCTGCTACTGCTGCTGCTGCTGCTGCTGCTGTTCCTACTGCTGCTGCTGCTGCTGCGGCCGTCGATCGGATCTGAATCGACCCGCGACCGGAAGAAAGACGACGTGGCAGCGGCAGCTGCAGCAGTGCAGCCTATAGAGCGCAGGGGAGCCCCCGGTGCCGGTGCAAGGGCCAGGGCCAATGCCGCGGCGATCCGACTTTGTTGCAATGCCCCCTGAACCCTTCCCCCTTCTCTCCCCTCCCCCTCCCGCCCACGCACGTACGATGTCTCAACAACAAGAGCAACAACACAACGACGGGACACGCGGGAAAAGTCGTAAGCAAGCCAACTTTAGTGACAGCCGCGCCCAGCCTGCCTGCCTGCCTGCCAGCCTCCTTGGCCACCAGCGGCAGCCGCCAGCCCGTCCCCGGCCTCCGTGCTGGACCGGGTAGGACCAGGTCCCCCGGCCAGGCCCCCGGCCTCGGCCACCTGCCAGCGCCGCTGTGCCGTGCCGTGCCCTGCCGGGTCTACCCGGGCCGCCGCTCAACGCCTGCCAGTTGCACAGAGACATGAATTTGCTTTCTCGTTCCAGGAGCAGGAGGGCGGCGCTGTTGGTGCTCTCCCGGTCCCGGACCCCCTCCCCTCCCCCGCCCCCGCCGCCATGGCCCCGGGGAGCGGCACGGTGGATCTGCGGCTCCGCGCCAACGGCCGGCCGGAGCACCGCGAGCAGCCCGAGACCCCCGCCGGCGACTCGGACAAGCGCAAGGAGTACAAGGAGTACAAGTCGCCGCTGGACAAGAAGTGAGTGCCGCTGGAGTGTGCAAACTGAGAGGCAAAAGCAGAAGTGGGAAAAAAGCAAAAAAAAGCAAAAAAAAACAGTGTTTGAACCCAGGGCACCAAATAATTTTTATTTCAAGACAGCAACCTGCATCGATCTTTCCACGTATCCCTCAGGTACCATCACGACCGCAGCGCGCTGCTGGGCCCCGGCAAGGGCCTGTCCCTGACGGGCTTCATGAACCTGCTGTTCTGCCTCACGACGCTGGCGGCGGCGGGGCTGCTCCTGGAGAACCTCAACAAGTGAGTCGTTTTATTCACCCCGGATAGTGCGCTGCACGATCTCCTCCCTTCCCCTGTTGTCGATAAGATGAGACTGACGTCGCCGTGTCCTCGCCCAGGTACGGCCTCCGCGTGGCGGTGACGCAGTGGGTCCACGCCTTCGACGCCGGCGGCACCGTCCCCGGCCCTCCCCCGGCCGCCTACCTGCTCCTGTGTGAGTAGCCCGGCGGACACAGCGGCCGAGAGTACACAGCACCGCCCAGCCCATGCATCGCTCTCTATGAATTGAATTGCAAACTCTGAGCCACGCGTACACTCAGCGCGGCTCACCGTGCAGGACAGGCACACACACACACACACACACACACACACACACACACACACACACACACACACACACACACACACACACACACACACACACACACACACACACGCGCGCGCGCGCGGCCCGAACCCAAACCAAGCAAAGATTTTTGGCAGTGCGTCCCTCCCGCTCCGCCCTGCCCCCCCCCCCCCCCGCCCCGCCCCGCCCCGCTCCACGACTTGACTTGACTCGACTCGACGGTGTCAGGACCGTTGAGCGTCCTTCCCAGGCCAGCAGCTCCCGCTCCCTCAGCAGCAGCCCTCCCCGCCCCGCTGCTAAGTTCTACTCGAACGTTTTGGCTCCGACTGTCCGCTTGCTCTGCTCTGCCCCCGCTTTGTTTTAGCGGGGGTGCACATTGTGTCGGCGGCGGCGGTCCCGTGGGACTGCGGGGGCGGGGAAGGGTTGGAGGGGGGAGGAGGGTGCCGTCACCAACACCACTTATCCTTACGCAGAGAGCGTTTAAGATGGGGGCGGCGCGGCGCCGGTGTGGGACAGGACGGGGGGGGGGGGGGGGGGGGGTAGCGCCCCTCCCTCCTCAGGCGGGTGCAGGACCAACACCACCACCACCACTCCGACGAGGCGGACTCTGTGCGCGAGATAATTAAAGGACCTGAATCCTGTCGTGATTTCGGCGGGTGAGCGACTAGGGGTGGTTGCGGGGAGGGGGCGCGGAATGCTGCGGCGTAAGTTTACTGCCTCCTCCTCGGTAGGGGATGCGGCCGTGCGGTGTGGTCCGTGCCGCGCCGTGCCGCGCCGTGTCGTGTGCCTGTGTCTTTGGCGGCTTGGGTTTCAGGACCGGGCGGGATAGGGAAGGGGGGGGGGGTGATACCACGGGGGTGCGGCGGGGGCAGTCGCAGGCCGTTAGCAGCAGGCCCTGCAGGGGCTCGCCTCGCCGCAAGACCGTACTTTGTCACGGCAACGGCAGTTAGGCAACCCGCTAAGCGTGGCGTGCGCACTGCCCTCCCCTCCCCTCTTCCCTCCTCCCGTACTAGACTGCTCTGTCTCTACTCCAACGAGGAGGCGGTGAAGCGAGTCCAGGCGTGACACGTCGGACCTGGGTCCGGGTCGCTCGATCCCCCGTTGTCCGGGCCGGGCCGGGCCGGGCCGGGCCGGGCCGGGCCGGGCCCCCACAGCTGCTGGGCTGGCCCTGTCTGTCCCCCCGCCCATCGACCCCTTTTCTTCTTCGCAGGCGTGACGTGTAAAACGGTCTCTTGGCTCGCTGGCCGACAAGTTGATCGTCGTCGATACCCCGTGCGACGGGAGGGAGTAACAATCTTAGGGGGAACGCACACCTTTAGAATTTGAATTGCATTTTCTGTCATTTTTAAGGGGATTTTTTTTTTAAATCTTTTGGTAGATTTTTTGTTTGAATAATTTTGTGAGCATTTCCTGAACTGGTTGCGATTTGCCGCGTAGTACATTCCAAAACAGGCGATAGTTTTGGTGTCCGCGGAGAGGGCACCGCCATAGCGTGGTCTGCATCGCAGCGAACATGACGTCTGTCCGGATCACGGCTTGACTACAGGCGCGCCTGCGCCTGCATCAGCCTGCAGGCCCCGATGCAGGCCCCGATGCAGGCCAGCGATGCGCCGCGCTGCCGTGGTGGCGGGGGTTGGTGGTATGCCGGCCCGGCCCGGGGTTGTGTTGGAGGGTGAAGGGCCAGGACCTCCAAGGGGTGTGAAGTGAAGGGACCGCCGCTGCCGCCGCCGCCGCCGGCCTCGTGGCCCCCATTGATGAGAGCCGCTGCTCCTTCCTGGTGGCCGGGGGCCCGCTGCTGCTGCCGCCGCCGCCGCTGCCGCTCCCCCACTCACCCTCCCTCTTGTAGTTTGGTAAACCCAAGGCAAAGCTCTCCGCTCCGGCAAGCTGCTGTGTGTTTGGGGAGGGAGGGCGGGGGGGGGGACTCCGGGGGACTCCGGGGGACTCCCCCGGACGGACCCAAGCAGCCGAACCGCCCCCACAGCTCCGGGGTACCTCCGCCCAGCGCCTGCACCCTCCACGCGGCGCGACGGAGTGAACGTTTTGCTGGGATGCTGTGTCAAACAGCCGCAAGCATCCCGGAGCTCGAATCGAGTGCTGCGGCCCTGTTGCTGGACCGGGCGTGGGTGTAGTCCGCGTCGGCGACCCTGTGGGGCCGTCTGCAAATAAGCGAGCGGACCGCTGGAGGCAGCAGCGCGACGCGGCCATTAAGGCTGCTCCTGCAGCTACAGCAGCTACAGCAGCTACAGCAGCTCCAGCAGCTACAGCAGATACAGCAGATACAGCGGATGCAGCAGCTACAGCAGTTACAGCAGCTACAGCAGCTACAGCAGCTACAGCAGATACAGCAGATACAGCGGATACAGCAGCTACAGCAGCTACAGCAGCTCCAGCAGATACAGCAGATACAGCAGATACAGCAGCTACAGCAGCTCCAGCAGCTCCAGCAGCTCCAGCAGCTCCAGCAGCGAGTCAAACCGCCGTCCGAGGTTGTGGCCGCGTGATAGAAACTTGGTTAGCGTCCGAGGCAGGCGACGCTGCCGTTTCCCGTCGTTTCGTACGGCGCCGTTCCGGGCGTCGCCCGCGTAGAACGTCCCTCTTACTCATCAACCTCGGCGACGGCGCCGGGCGCCTGCGCGTGTGCCGAGGTAGGCCAGCCCCAAGGCCAGCCCGCATACCACACGCGTGCACGCAGAAGCCGCGTTTGCCTACCCACCAGGCGCTGTCATCCGCGTACCCAGACTGGCCGAGGTGAGATTTTCCATCCCGACTGGACGGCCGTACGTAGCTTACGGAGGCCCCCCGCCGCCAGCAAGGCGGCTGCAGCGGCTGCGGCGCTTGACTCATTCGCCCCTTTCGGTGTAGTCCGGCCCAGCCCAGCCCCAGACCCGCCGAACTTAACTCCCTCTCGACCCGGACCCCGGGCCGGCGGGTCCAGGCCAGGGGCTTTGGCTCTATACTCTGGTCCGTCGGGCTGCGGGCACGGCCCCGGTCCCGGCCCCGGCCCCGGCCCCGGCCCCTCCGCGTTGTCTGTCTAGCCGAGACCAGCCCAGCCCAGCCGGTCCGAGCGCGCCGAGCAGAATACGTAGCAAGCACGCAGGCCCGTTGGCGGGTCTGAGCCGAGCGCGCGCCGTGCCGTGCCCCGGGAGGCTCTGGGATAACGCGAGCTTAACGCAGACATGCATGCATCCCTGTATGGAGAGAATTAACGGGCGAGTCTCGGAAATGAAGTGGTGCATGGTAGTTGAGCGAGAGGGCTGTGTGTGTGTGTGTGTGTGTGTGCACGTGTGAGAGGGACAGACAAGGGGATGACGTGAGCAGCGACGGGGAAGAAAGGGTCAAAACCCCTCGACTAGACGAAACTAAACTAATCTTCCGCGTTGTTAGGACCTCCACAGCAGCGCAGGCAGTAAGGGCAGAGAATAACGGCGGTACTTGGTGGAGAGGGAGAGGGAGGGACAGGGAGGGACAGAGAGAAAGACAGAGAGAGAGCAAAGAGAGAGAGAGAGAGAGAGAGAGAGAGAGAGAGAGAGAGAGAGAGAGAGAGAGAGAGAGAGAGAGAGAGAGAGAGAGAGAGAGAGAGAGAGATGACGGACGGCGTGGCCCGGCCACCATAGTCACGGCCGATCCCCGCGTTCTCGTCGCCAGGGATCGCCTACTGCCACCACCACCACCACCCCCGCCACACCGTCTGCCGTCTCTGTCTCGCTCACGAACCTTTCTCGCGCTCTCTTTCTCGTTTCTGCTGTTGTTGTATGTCGGGTGCCCGTGTTGTAACTGCGCTCTTGGGACGGCTCTGGTACGGCGGCGGCGGCGGCGGCGGCGGCGGCGGCGGCGTAGGGGGAAGGCGGGGAGGCGGGCCTATTCAGCAATCATGCGAGAGGCGTGGCGCTGCCGGTGCTGCCGCCGCGGCGAAGTACTGCGTCACCTTGACTGGCGTCCTGGCGTCTCTCCCAGCGCCCGTCCCGTACGTGCTTCTCTGTTTCTGCGACCCCCCCCCCCTCCACCCCTCCCTCCGCCGTGCACTCAGACAACCCCCGCCCCCTCAGACAAGCCCCGTCCCCCTCGCCTCCGTTCCGTTCCGTTTCGGAGGCGCTCACAAAAAATAATGCGGCCTCTGCCGACGGCGACCCCCCGTCCTCCCCCCGTCCTCCCCCCGTCCTCATCGTGCACCCGTGCCATGTCCGCTGTCGCCCCCCCCCCTCCCCCAGACGCCGCCCCATATTTCGCGTCTGTGGACCTCTTGAGTGACGCCCGCCCTGGCAGCAGCCCCGGCAGCCCTGGCGCCCCGACCCTCCGAGGACAGACATTTGACTGGGCGGGGCCTGACGGCAAACACGCCCGGTACAAGCACTGGCGGAGCACCAGTGGGGGTGGGGGGGGGGGGTGGGGGGTTGGAAGTGGAAGTGGAGAGCACGTCATCATCACCCGGAGGAAGAGTCGTGAGTCCGTGCACTGCTAAGGCGGTCATTCGCAAAGTGGGAAGGAGGGGGCACTTTTGAAAAAGTTGGAGTTTTGCCGCGCGAAATACCTCCGACGGCGGCCGCGCACTTTCCCTTCCCTCCCCGCGGCAGGATAGGAGGAAGAAGTGGATTCGAAACAAGCAGTAAATCTTGGCCGGGCCGGGGGGGGGTACGGGGGGGGGGGGGTACGGGGGGTACGGGGGGTACGGGGGGTGGGTACGGGGGCTATTGTCAAGGGGTATGGTTTATAGTCCGCGTGCAGCGACATCGCCTCGGCACGGTCCCTTTATGGGGGGCCACGGCTCCGGCCGCGGGCTGCCCATCCATGCGGTCGGGTGGACGGCGGCAGGAGACTGTGGAGCATCGACCGGGACACCCTGCTTGTAGGAGGCGAGGAGCGCCGAGGACCTCGCGGGTGTTAATCTGATCGGGCGGCGGCAGCAGTGCAGCGGCAGCAGCACCGGCGGGGTGGGGCTGCGCGGGGCGGGGCGGGCGGGGGGGGCGGGGCGGGGCGGGGCGGGGCGGGGCCCTACGGAGGTCGCTGTCAGGGTGGAGACGTGGATGAGAGTACGGCGGCCGGTGGCGGCATTGGACAGCAAACAGGCAGGCTGCTGGAGGCGGCGCTCACGGTGCAGAGCCACGTCGGCGTCCCGCGTCGCACAGAGGCCACCGTGCGGGGGCAGCGGGGGCGGCGGGGGCGGCGGGGGCGGCGGGGACCCGGCTGCGCTGCTGGCGCGGTGCTTGCTGGCGGCTGCCGCGCGCCAGCGGTGGCCATCATTCATTTTAAAAGAGCTGTCCGTCTCGTGGAGGGGCTGGGCTGGGCCAGGCCGGGCGCGTGTTCCCGGGCGGACGGGGCCCGGACGGGTCCCGGATGGAGCCCCCGGACAGCAGCAGCAGGGTCCCCGACTGACGAGGGCGGAAGAGGCGGCGGCCCGCGGAGGCCCGCGGAGGCCGGCGTAGGCCACTTCCATATCCTTTGCCTGCTTGTGATGCATAAGGTCTGAAACCACCTCTTGCCGTTGCTGTTGTTGCCGGACACGGCACTACACACCCCCGCTGGGTCCGGGGCCCGGGGCCCGGGGGCCCGGGGGCCGGGGGCCGGGGGCCGGGGGCCGGGGGCCGGGGGCCGGGGGCCGGGGGGGGGCCCGCCTGGTGTCCGGCTGTCTGCGTTGGGGACAACCCTTCTCCCGTCCCACTCACGTCTCTCTCTCTCTCTCTCTCTCTCTCTCTCTCTCTCTCTCTCTCTCTCTCTCTCTCTCTCTCTCTCTCTCTCTCTCTCTCTCTCTCTCTCTCTCTCTCTCTCTCTCTCTCTCTCTCTCTCTCGCTCTTTCTCTCTCGGCAGCGCACGCTGTCATCTCTCCTTGTTGCGCTCGGGGCGCGGACCTTTACGAATTCTTCCCCCTCTAAAACAGAGCGGGGCTGGACGGATATTTGCCATAGTTCCTTGTTGTTGTTGTTTTTTTCATTTCTCCCCCGCTTTGTTTTCATTTTGTAGCCCCGGGCCGACGCTCTTCGGGCGCAGGGCCGTGTAAAACCAGGGAAAAGTAAAAAAAAAAAAAAAAAAAAAATTGCTGACGGACGCGAAGGGACAGTCCAGCAGGCAAGCTTTTGCCACTGTGCTCTCACAGGTATGTGCCCCACGGCCCCCGGCCCCCAGCAGGGCCCGGTCAGCCCCCGATACGCCCTTTCCCTCTGTCTGCACTGCCCTTCTTTTCGCCCCGGGGCGTCCTTTGTGGGGCCGCCAGAGCCTCTGTTATTGCTCGGACCTAGGAGGGCCGACGGCTGTCTGAGCGGCCCGCGCTCTCCCAGCTCTCCCCCAGCTCTCCCCCAGCTCTCTCCCAGCTCTCTCCCAGCTCTCTCCCAGCTCTCTCCCAGCTCTCCCCCAGCTCTCTCCCAGCTCTCCCTTGAGAAAAACGGGAGCGAATGAGAAGGGAAATCTGGTGTGAGGCGTCGTGTGCGTCTCGCATAGTTCCATGACGCCCGGTCCGCCCGGTGGGTAGGCAGCCCGGACCTCTGCGTGCAGCCGTGCCTTGCGGCCGGCCTACCCTCTGGCTGGCAGGCGCCCGGTGCCGCTGGTGTCGCTGTCCGGGGGGAAGGGATCCACTCCGGGGCTTCTTGCCTCGCTCGCCGCTACCCCTTTGGGGTCGGGGCGGCCTGCGGCCCAGCGGCCCGGAGCCCGCGCGTCTTTGTGGACGCAACGGAACGGCCACGACACAGTGGGCCAACCATGTGAAGAACCACCACAGAGCCGGCGGAGGCCTTGCCGCCCTTTGTGTCGGCCGGGACTCGTGTCACGCGCGTGTGTAGCGCGGACACCCCTCGCCTACCCGTGTCCGTCATGTTGACCCGACGCTGACCCCCTCGGCACGCCGTGGCAGCCGTCCGCAGAGCGGGGAGCTGCTCCGATACCCTCCGATACCCGCCGCCGCTGCTCTTGAGGGGGCCGAGACAGCGGCGCAGCCGAAAATACCACTTTAGCGGTCTGAGCACCCCTGCGAGCGCCAGGGGTAGGCCAGCCCGCAGGACACGCGCGCATGCACAAGTCGGGGTTGCCTACCCGGCGGGCGACACGGGCCGGAATCTCGGGATTCTTTGCAGCAGAAAAAGGCGAAGACGGCGGCGAGCGGCGTGCGAAATCTTTACGATCCGGCCGGCGCTCAAGCGTGGTACTCGGCCGAAGCACGGGGAGGGGGAGGGGGGGGGGGGGGGGGGGGGGGGTGGTATATAAGGAGGGTGGTTGGTGCAAAGTAGACTTTGTGTAAGGCGGGCCGGAGGGCCGCAGGGCCCCGCAGCCCCCGCCTCGGGGAGTTTATAGCGCAGCACACGGGGCGATGAAGGCCCCTCATCACCTCTCGCGGCACTATTCATTCGAAGCGAGAACTTTACGCGTGTGTTCGGAAGGGGTAAGGGAGGGGGGAGGGGCATATACACCGCTTTTCATGCCTTCGAAAATCCATTTCGTTTTCATGTGATTGCGTCGTTCTGATGTGCGAGCTAACCAAACCGAAACGACGTATTTTATTTTTTGAGCCCGAGCGGAGCGAGGAGCTCTCTGCATCGACCATTCTACTTTTTATTCTCCTCGCAGCAAGTGTCGTTGTTGCCACATTCTGCATTCAGTTTCATTTCATTATCGTTAGATGGCGCCACAAAAATGGGCAGAGCTATGCCGCGGTTGTGCTGTGGTGCCAACTTTAGGAACTGATGTTCAGTTAAAATATATTAAATACTGTTGTTCCTTCATTATACTTTACATCTTCTGTATCATACGATGTAATTGAACCCTTGGTAACAAACTGGAAATTAACACAATGTAAATCATCTCAGCATTGCTGCTTATTGTTTCAAAATGACATATTGGCATCGTACGGAGTAGGCGGAGTACCAATATACTTTAAAAAAGAATTCCAGTTCATTTAACAAAAGCAGACGTAACCAATCTGCTACAGTCCACAATTAGGCATGTGATCAAATCAAATCCGATTTATTTTAGAATCGTCCCTTGTTCAATGAGGAGGCCTAGTGTTGCCCACTTGGCTCCACATTCGCATCGGTCTGCGCTTTGGTTGGTGCCTCGCAACACGGCCGTGGCTTGTGATGGTCCGCCACGCGAGCCCAAGTAACAATGTCGGTTTGGTCGCGCGGTCTAATAGAGCGGTTCACCGTGCGGCGGGACGCCGGTTCGAATCTCAGAACTTTCCGGTTGTCCTTTTTAATTTTTTTCTAAATTTAAATTTCTAAGTGTTGATTAACAATTTATTATCAACACTCATCGTTCAGTTAACGAGGGCGACTCAGTGCTGTAAGCGCTGGATTTTTTCATTTCGTGTCTCTTGCCGACCTGGTCTGGCCTGTTGAATCATGGCCTGGAGCCCAGTGGACCGAGGCCCCCCTCAAACCCACCCACCTCGCTCGCCCCGCTCTATACTGGGCCCCGCCCCGCCCCGCCCCGCCTCGCCCTGCTCAGATGCCGTGTCGGACTGGAATGATTGTGGAAATAAAAGAAAAGAAACAAATGAAAGTGAGGGCGAACGCTAGTGAAACGTGAAGTCATCGGCCTATGATCGTGTTTCGGATCGGTGAGCGTTTGACAGGCTCGGCTCTGATTTCAATAGGGGTTGGTCGGGATTGGTCACGGGGTCAGAGGGGAGAGAGGGGGAGGAGGGGAGGGAGAGGGGAGAGGGGCCTTTGGCCTCCGCATATTGACCCGGCCACGCAATATCGTCTGTATTTTGTGGGCCCGCGACCCCTGGAGAGGGGAGCGAGCTTTCATTTTGATTTTGCTGCCTGCCGTCTTCCTGCTAGAGAGAGAGAGAGAGAAAGGGAGGGAGAGAGTGTGTGAGATAGGCAGAGAGCTGGCGGAAGCGACGCTGATTGGTGCGGTATCCCTATCTCCTCGCTAGGTGAGCAGAGTGAGAGAGTGTGAGAGAGAGTGAGAGAGAGAGATATAATAAGACAGAGAACGAGAGAGAGAGAGAGAGAGCGAGAGAGAGAGCGAGAGAGAGAGAGCGAGAGAGCGAATGAGAACAGGAGGAGGGCGAGGAAGGGGGGGGGGACAAAGAGAGTGGCAGAGAGAGAGAGAGAGAGAGAGAGAGAGAGAGAGAGAGAGAGAGAGAGAGAGAGAGAGAGAGAGAGAGAGAGAGAGAGAGAGAGCCACAGGCAAGGTTGGAAGGAGATAGTAGTTGAGGTTTTGCTTTAGTCGAGACAGGCAGCCCATCCTCTGTGCACTGACGTGCGGGGATTATTGCGGCTCAGCCGTCTCTCACCCCTCTCCTCTCACCCCTCTCCCCTCACCCCTCCCTCTCTTGCCTCTCTTCCCCCTGTCCCTGCCTGTCATGTGGACGCGCGCGGACCTTGCTGTTGCTGCGGCGGGAGGAAGGGGCTTATATATTCCGAAAACTAAATAATACCGCCACCCCCCCTTCTGCCCCCGCGCCCACCAGTTCCACCACTTTGCTGCTGCTGCTACTGCTGCTGCTACTACAACGCGAAACGTCACTGGAAATTAATTTAGTTCTGCCGCCTTGTCCGCACGTCCCGACGCCCGCCGCTGCTTGTCGCTCTGGGAATGACGGGAATTTTGTCTCGGCCGTACCGCCGTGTGGGAGTTCTAATTTGCGTCTGGGAGTGGAGTAGGAGAGTTGGTGGTGGTGGGGAGGGGGGGGGGGCGTCCCCACTCCAAACTACCCCCACCCCTCATAACCCTATAGACCTCTCTCTCTCTCTCTCTCTCTCTCTCTCTCTCTCTCTGTCTCTGTCTGTCTGTCTGTCTGTCTGTCTGTCTGTCTCTCTCTCTCTCTCTCTCTCTCTCTCTCTCTCTCTCTCTCTCTCTCTCTCTCGCTTGCTTAATTCCCTTCGAGTTGCAATTCCCGTCGCAATCAAGTGCATGGAACTGGAAAAATGGTTCCGGCACAAAGCTCTCGCTAGAGTGAGAGGGCGAGCGGCAGCGTAGGGCGCGTGTGAGCGGGACAAGAGAGAGAGAGAGGGGAAAGCGAGCGAGCGGGTTTAGTGCGACACTATCGCTGGCGTTGCCCGGCACGCCTCGCCGCGGTTAACTGCTCTGTGCGCTGGGCGGGACGATTTCACGGACGTACACAGCAGCTTTGGTACTGATAAACAGTCCCTTTTTTAAAAAAAAAAAAATAAAAAATAATCTGGATTGGTGTTTTTGGAGAAGGCGGTGTGCGCTGAGGTGCGGTGGCCGAGGGGCCGCACTCTTACCAACACCCCCGCAGCGCAGCGGCAGCACTCCGCTCGTTATCCGCCACACGTCGGTTAGCCTGCCGGGTCGGCTTAGGGTTGGCAGCACTGCGCCGCACAGCTCTCGCGGTCTCCGGACGGTTCGGTCCGATGCCGGCGCGGGGGCTGTGGGACGGGGCGGGGCGGTCTGCGGCGCGGCAGGGCGGGGCTGCGCTGACTGAGGGGGCCAGTAAATTTGTGACAACCCCACGATGTATACGTATGCAGGCCCCGCAGGGCCCGGTAGCTGGCGCGCTGTGATACGGCCCCTTGGCCCCGGCGGCCACCCTGCCTGCCTGCCTGCCCGCCTGCCCGCCCGCCTGCCCGCCCACCCGGCACGGCGGCCGCAAGGCTTTGCCGGGCGTCAGAACCATCCATCGTTTACGTCAGTCTGGTTTGGCCGTTTTTCATTCTTATAACTCCCGCCCCCCCCCCCTCTCCCCGCCCCCTCCCCGCCGGCCCATCCGTATCACCAGCACTTGATCTTATTCCTTGTGGACCCTCATCTTGTGCCCCGCTCCCACCTCCCACACTCTCCTCGTGACTATGTGTGATATGAGCGGAGCCTTGATTCACGCCTCTCTCTCCCTCCCTCCCCCTTCCCATCTCTTCCTGCCCCCTCGCCCCCTTTCGCCAACCCTCTTTATTTTCACCTTCCTCCATATATCCCTCGTTTATATTTCATCTCTGACACCCCGGTCGCTCGCCCGTTTCTTCTTCCTCGTCGTCGTCGCGTCGTCGCGTCGTCGTCCTCCTCCTTCCCCTCCTCGTCCCCCCTCCCTCCCCCCCCCTCCCCTCCCCCTCCCGTCCCCCCTCCCTCCCCCTCCTCCTCCTCCTTCCCCCCCCTCCCTCCCCCTCCTCCTCCTCCTCCTCCTCCTCCCCTCCTCGCCCCCCTCCCCCTCCTCCTCCTCGCTCTCCTCTCCTCCTGCGTGTGCGGCACCGCGGAGCACCAGGCTGACCGCTCAGCGTGTGATCCTCCCGGCCCAGCCTGTTGTTCGCACTTATCAGCAGTTTCCCCGGCCGGGCCGGGCCGGGCCGCCGGGCGGAGCCCACTCACAACAAGAGCAGCCCGCTCCACTTCATCCATCTTCCTCACATTCTATCCTGCCACCTGCCTTACGTCCCCCACACATAACCGCTCTCTGTCCCTCGCCAGCTCGTTCTCTATCCGGCTCACTACCCACTCTCTCTCTCTCTCTCTCTCTCTCTCTCTCTCTCTCTCTCTCTCTCTCTCTCTCTCTCTCTCTCTCTCTCTCTCTCTCTCTCTCTCCCTCTCTCCCTTACACACTGTTATGCGGTGCCCTGCTCTTCCCTTCCTTCTCTCCTCTTGGAGCTTGCCTGGCGCCGCTGCTGCTGAACTCTGTGAAATTTTTATCACGACAAGCCTTTCACCCGGCGCCCTCCCTTCCCCATGGCCCCGACCACAACCACCGGCGATATCGTGATTTTATCCTGACGAGATGAATCTCCTGCGCCCCCCCCCCCCCCCTCTCTCTCTCTCTCTCTCTCTCTCTCTCTCTCTCTCTCTCTCTCTCTCTCTCTCTCTCTCTCTCTCTCTCTCTCTCTCTCTCTCACTCACTCACTCACTCACTCACTCACTCACTCACTCACTCACTCACTCCCGCACACCTCACTGTGATTTTGAAATCCCCGCCGCGGATGTCAGTCCATCGCGCTGCGCTTCCCCAGGGTTACCCTCCCATGGCCGTTGGGCTGCCGGGCGGGCTGCCTATCTTAACGGACGGAGCTGGGAGCCCGTGTACGTACAAATGTACGCTTACACACACACACACTTACACAAATACACACATACACACACACACAGAGGGGCGGCACTAATACGGCAAGCCCGCGTACAGTACTGGGGGCTTCTTGCCGTGTTCGGGGCGCGATAAAGCGGGCTGTTACCGTTGCCGTGATCTCCCCCGCCGCCGCTGCCGCTGCCGCTACCGCCGCCGCACACCGCCCACTATGCCCCCCGAGCGGAGCCCCCGCAGCCCCCGCAGCCCCCGCAGCCACCGCAGCCCCCGCAGTCCGCCCGATGCCAATGCGGAGCGCCAATGCTCGGCCGCTGCAGCACTGCCACCACCACCGCCGCCGCAGCCGAGAGCGTCGCAGTGCCGTCCGCGCGCACAATGTGCGATACGATGCCGGAAGTGCAGGGCCCCGCTGATTAGAGGACGTCCTGCAGGGTCATGTAGGCGGACGGGACTGTGCGGGGGATAGTTCCGCCCCACCGCCGTCACGCTGTCCTCGTTGTGTTTGACGCCGGTGCACGGGTACACGGAGAAAAAAGGTTTGTGTGGTCGCAACTAATTTTTAAGTTGATTTTCAGACAAGTAGTAAATTTTTGTTCGGAGAACTAAAATTTTGCTGTGGGAACTAGAGTTTAGGTGCACCAACAAAACGTTAGTTGCTCCGACAAAAAGGTTTCGTTGCGGGCACCAAACAAATATTTTTCTGCTTTTCGCTTCTTTCGCAAACCTCTCTGCTGGAGCAACTAAACGTTTCGTTGGTGCAACCAAAATTTAGTTCCTCTCACAAAATTTTATTTTTCGCAACAAAAAATTTACTGCTTGTCTGGAAATGAAGCTAAAAATGAGTTGCGACAACTTAATCCGTTTTCTCCTTGTCGCAATGGAAGGGAGCCCCCAAAACCCCGCCAGAGACGGAGAGGGGGGCCAGGGGCAGAGAGAGAGAGAGAGAGAGAGAGAGAGATCGGAGATGTTTGCGCAAACTCGCTCAGGGGTTGTTCCTTGGAATCGAACCGTGTCGCTGGGGCGGTGGTGCTGTGCGGTGCAGTGCGGGCGGTGCGGTGGGAGGCAGCCTTAGTCGTTACGGTGGCCGTTAGAGCGTTAGGCCCCGGCGGCACGGCTGCCCGCTGCATACAGACCAGCCCGCATGCAGCCGTGGTGCCGCGGTGCCGCGGTATCGGCGCGGGCTGATCTCATGAATGCATTACCGTGTGTGGGACGGAACGGCCGGTCGCACTGCGACGGAGGCGGACACGTCCCCGTTGGGGCGGCAGGCGGCGCCAGGACATCGCCGGCGCCGGCCAAATGGCCCACACCCACGACGCCGCCGTCCTCGGCGGGGGCGTCGGCGAGGGCAATCGACCGCGTCTGATTTGGAGAATGGCCACATGACTCCAGCCGGCCGGACACCGGCTCACAGACAGACGAGTGCTAGCGCCCCCCCCCCCCCCCCCCCGCTTCATGTCCAGGGCGCACATTTCCAGTCGCGGCCGCCGTAAAGCCGCGTCGGTCGTCAGTCCCGGGGCCCGGCCCGGCACTGGCGCGGAGCCGCCGTTAAGCGGAAATGGTTTCCAGTCGGAATAGTTCGGGCCGCAGACCTGCCGGCTCCGGTGCGGCCTCCGGGCCTCCGGGCCTCCGGGCCTCCGGGCCTCCGGGCCTCCGGGCCTCCGGGCCTCCGGGCCTTCGGCGGTGCGGCGTCGTCTTCCCGCGGCCGTAACCCGGGCAAATAAAGAGGCCGGCCGCGGATATCAGAGGGGACCATTCGTAAATCTCGTGACATCGCGTCCGCGGGCACCTCGTCGGACACGGAGAGTAAGGATTAGTGGTCGTCGCAACCAATTCTTTAGGTGATTTTCAGACAAGCAGTAAGTTTCGGTTCTAATAATTAAAGTTTAGTTGGAGGAACTATTTTTTTTTTAAGTGCGCCATCGAAGAATGCGAAGAGGTACAAGTTGCGGGCACTCTACTGATTTTTTCCTGCTTTTTGCTCCTGCAACGAACCGTTTTGGTTAAAGCAACAAACGTTCAGTTGGTTCAACTAAAAATTAGTTCCCCCTACCAAATTTTCGTTTCCCATGACAAAAATTTGCTGATTTTCTGGGAATCAACTTAATGAGTTGCGATAAGTAATATTTTTTTCCTCCGTGGAGGGCCGCGTCTGGCTGTCCGATCCTCGACGCACTCCCACGTAGGTCGCGGACGGCCCCCCGACCAGCGGGGCCAGCGGGACCAGCACCTCCGCGGCAGCCACTTTTACACCGCGCCATCACCCGCGGGCGGAGCGGGGGCCTCGCCGTAAATCACACGTTGATATCGTAATCAGGCCTCTGCCGCGGCCTTGGCCGGGGGCGGGCCGGGGGCTGGGGGCTGGGGCCGGGGCCGGGGGCCGGGGGCCGAGGCCTCCGCGTCTCAATCATCCCCCAGCTGCTGGCCCACCTCCGGCCGCCCCCCACGGCCGCTGCCTGCCGGACGCAGCTGGCCGACGGTCGACGCATCGCTGGGCTGTGGGAATGGAGCACTGGGGCTGCACTTGCTCCGGCAGCCGGCGGCGCCCAAGGAGCCCCAAAGTGATTGAAAATGTGATGGACTTAGCGGGTCTGGGCGGCGGCGGCGGCGGCGGCGGGGCGGAGCGCGACCACCACCTTCTTCTGTCACTCCCCTTCTCTTCGCCTCGTTTATCGGCAACTTTTAAAAGCGATGCCGTGTCGCGCGCTGCCTGGCCGTGGCCATCCGGGGGGCGGCGGGGGGCCGGGGGCGCGGCGGGGGGCCGGGGGGCCGGGGGGCCGCGGGCCCGCAGCCGGTGCGGCACAGCCCTCGTTGGGAGTGTTGCTGCGCGCACAGGGGAGGGGCGGAGACACGGTTATCCGTGGCCATTACACCGGCAAATTGGGGCGCGTTTGGAGAGGGAGGGGGAGGGGGGTTCTTAATTTGATATCAAACAATGGCCGGCGGGGCACAATGGCGCGGGGAGTAAATAATCGGGCTTATGGCCTTGCGCGCCCTGCATCGGCCAATTTGACCCCAACAAATCAAGAGGGATGGCATGGCCGGCCTGCACGTACTGCGTGTATGTGGGCGCGGCTGGGCCCGGCCCGACTCTCACCGATAAAGGTCGTTTCTGTCCGCCGATAGATGTGGCCGGTGGGTCGGTACAGCAAGCGGCTGGAGGGGGTGGATGTTGTTGTGCTGGTGTGTGACAAACCGGCGCGGGGCGGGACGGGCCTGGGTGCTTTTATCTGGAAGAGTTCTGCGCTCAGCTGCAGCCAAGTACAGCGCCCGCGGAAAACGGTTATTTCATATTCAGTCTTACCAAAAAAAGAAAAGAAAGAAAAAGAAGCTCGCGGCAGATAAGCAGGCCTCTAGCTCTTTTCATTAGTGCGTCCGTCCCCAGCTGCGGGGTGCATCATTAATGCCTCAGTCCCCCCCCCCCTCTCTTACCTGCTTCGTCCTTTTCCATGCCGGACAGTGAGGTGGTCACTTTGCGCGTGCTGACCGGGCGGGGGGGGGGGGGGGGGGGCAGGACGCTGTCCGCCTCCTTGACGGCCGGGAGCATGGCGAGGCGGCCACCCTCCCCCGCGGCGCCCCACCGCCGCCGCCACCGCTCCACCTCCACTCCTGGCGGGCTGATTAAAAAAGTTGGCCTTCTTCACGACGGCGGGGCCGGAGGTCGTATGAAAAGGCGGGTGCAGGCCGGATACGGGAGGCTAATGCCGGGCTGGGCTGGCCGGGGCCGGGAGGGGTCCGCGAAGCGCCGCGCCTCTCCATCTGTGCGCCGGAGAAGTAGTTGTAGTGGCCCGCCAGTGTTTGGCCATCGTTTTCGAAGTTCCCGCCCCCCCCCCCTCTCCAAGAGAGTGGATCGTTGTTGATGTTCACCCCCCCCCCCTCCCCCCTCTCTTTTCGCCCTTATTTGCTTATTTCTCAATATCCCGCCGGCTGCTGGCCGCGTCGTCCCCATCCCCCTGCCCTCGGAGAGGCTATTTCTATCTCTCTGCGACCTGCATACCCTGCTGCTGCCGCTGCTGTCCTCGCCCCCCCCCCCCCCCTCTTCCAACTCCTCTCCAGGCCCTGTTTTCGTATTTTCCCTCATCCAAAATTGGAGACAAAACAATCTCTGGCGTCATTCGCGCCCATCTCGTCTCGCGAAGTAATTGGATGGATCGGGGAGGGACAGCGGGAGGCTGACTCCCTCGACGCGGACCCTCCCTCCCTCCCTCCCTCCCTCCCTCCCTCCCTCCCCCCGCTGTGTGTGTCGACCGGGGTGTTGTTTGCCGTGTGCATCGAGTGCAAACCTTTCGCTGCCGTGATTACCCGTATGATCCGTCATGGACCATACATCCAGCGGAGCCAGCGCCCCGGGGGGTCTGGTGACGACCTTGACGCGGGACGGCGGCAGCAACAGCAGCGGATAAATGAATGAAAGGTGTGGATTTGTGTTCGGGATCGGCTGCTGTTCCGAAGGACGCTGTAGTTGCGAACTACGCCGCTAGGGAGGCGTTGCGGTCGTTCGGCGGCTGGTCCGTCCGAGACCACAGTGTCGGGTAGTGGGGCCGGGCCGGGCCGTGAGGGGCAGCTACGGCCTGTCGGGTCCCCCGCCGGCCCCCGTCACGGCCCCTGTCATGGCCCCCACCGAGGCCCCCACCGAAGCCCCCGCCACAAGCCCCTTGGAGTGCCGCGATCAGGTGGGGCCTACAACATCGGAAACCTATAACTCGATACCCGATGGCCCTCTCGACAAACAGTTGCAGTGTGTCTGTGGCGCACAGCTGGGAACCGCAGCAGGTGGCGCCCCCCCCCCCCCCCTCCAAGTCCCCCGCGGCGTCCGCTGTAGCCGTACCCGGCAGGGTACGTGATCCCTGGGGACTCTCACTCTGGGGACGGTGTACTCTAGGGCGCAGGTGGCCTCTCTAGGGACGGTGTACTCTAGAGTGCAAGTGACCCCCAGGGACAAGTGATCCTAGGAGTGAGTGTCTGGCTGTGTGCACCCCGCAGGCCTGCCCCGCTGCCTGGCACTCGCATCACAAGACGTTGCCTCTCCTCTCCTTTACTTCATCACTCGGAGCCACCCCCAATCATGTGGCTGGCCTCTTTTACGATCTCCTCAGCCTGTGCACGTCCTTCCTCCGCCCCCCCCCCCTCCCCCTCTCCCGAGACGCTCTCTGATATCTGTGTCTTTTTCGCTCTCATCCTGTTCTCCGCCTCTTTATCTCATTTTCTTGCCCCGTCGTCTCTTTTGTATTTTTCTCTCCCTTTTGCGGGAGCAGGGCTGCTGCTGCTGCCTGCGGAGGAATTTAATTAGACTCCTCACACGCAGCGCGACGGACGGACAGACGGACAGACAGACAGGCAGGCGGGCAAGAGGGTTGGGCGCACAGGAGAAGTCGTAGTGGAAACGCGTTATGGAGTGGAAGCGGGCCTGTGATGCTCCCATATATTTTTGTCCACAATTAGGTTGTGGTGTCCGAGTGCGATGTGTGTGTGTGTGTGTGTGTGTGTGAAAGAGAGAAGGAGAAAGTGAGAGAGAGAGAGAGAGAGAGAGAGAGAGAGAGAGAGAGAGAGAGAGAGAGAGAGAGAGAGAGAGAGAGAGAGCGGAAAGACATCGGGGTAGAGCACCGTGTGTGTGTGTGTTGGCCGCAGAGTGACACTAAAAGGAACGCAGCCGCGCAAGGCTACGCGAGACACAAAGAAACAGAGAATGTCGGCTCCAGGAGGGGGGGGGGGGGGTAAAGTGATAGGGGGAATGGGATGGAGGGAGTGTGTCGCCACCACAAGGGGACTCCGGTTCCCTAAATGGGATGCGCGGCCGTACACACAGCACGGTGCGCCGTCTACGCACACGGCTTCGCGGCACCACCACCACCGCCACCAAGAAGACGACGACCATCACGGTGTTGATGGCGATGAGGACAATGATGATGACTATACGACGACTGTGTCGTCATGAGACTGACGGCTAATGACGCTGCTGCGGTTCTATATCCCAATCTCTGCCCTGTAGCGCTGCTGCTCCCCCCCCCCTCCTCCGTTCCTCCGCTGATTATTTCTTTCTTCGTCATCAGCAGTGCCTCCCCCTCCCCTATCCTCCCCCTCCTGCCGGGGCCCGCGGGCAGAGCGGGCAGCAAGCAAACGTCATCGGTCGGTCTTCTTCTCCTCTTCCTGCTTCGGACTGCTTGACTCTGGCCCCGCCCCCGTCCCGTCCTGATCAGCGCAGCGTCTCTCTCCAGCGCCAGCTTCCTTGCTCTCTGCCTCTGTCTGTCTCTGTCTGTCTCCGTCCTTCGAGGTGGATAGCGCTAATTACGAGGTCCCCGCCGATGACGCGGAGACCTCCTCTTATTGTGTGCCGGGTATTCATTCACTCACCGCGCCACCGGCTTTGTCTCCCATGGCGCCTCTCTATCTCTCTCTCTCTCTCTCTCTCTCTCTCTCTCTCTCCCTCTCTCTCTCTCTCTCCTCTCTCTCTCTCTCTCTCTCTCTCCCTCTCTCTCTCTCTCTCTCTCTCTCTCTCTCTCTCTTTCGGCGACTTGCGTCACTGCCTCTGCTGTTTCTTCAACTTCATTTCTTTTCTCTGTTTGAAAGGGGGGCCCAAAAAAAAGTAACATGACACGGAGCGGTGGCGGCGCATTGCCATGGGGGCGGACAGGGCTGCAGGCGCTCTTCATCGCACTCTCTCCCATTGCCCCCCCCCGGTCTCTCTCTCTCTCTCTCTCTCTCTCTCTCTCTCTCTCTCTCTCTCTCTCTCTCTCTCTCTCTCTCACTCTGTCCTCTCTCTTTCTCCCTGTGTCTCTGTCTGTCCCTCCTGTGGCGGTGACACTTTGGGTTCAGACGCGGGGGTCGCGCGGCACTCAGTCGACGTCATCGGAACCCGATTGGACGTTGGAAACGGAGTCGGAACAGGAGCCGGCCCCGGCACGTCACGGCCTTGGGCCTCCCGAACACAAATAACACGGCAGAAGATTGTTCTCGGCCCCGACCGCTCTGCGTTGTGCGGCGCGCTGCCGTCCGGGGCAGCAGTTTGTTTGTCGAATTAATCACCATTAAAACTTTTTACCGACCTCGTCGTCTCTGGACTAGCCGCGTCATATATATATATATATATATATATATATATATATATATATATATATATATATATATATATATATATATATATATATATAGAGAGAGAGAGAGAGAGGGAGGGACAAGGATGGGTTGAGAGAGGAAGGAAAGGAAGAAAGGAAGAGGTGGAGAAGGCAAAGGCAAACAGGCCTGGTGATATGTCAGCAGACGTGATTGTCGGCACTATCGTGTTCCAAATAGTGGGCGGTGGTGCACCGGACGGTCACTATACCGCAACTGTTCTCCTCTCTCCTTCTATTCTGTGGCTGCAACAAAGAGAGGGAAAGAGAGAGAATTAGGGTGAAAATGAGGGGGGGAGAGAGAGAGAGAGAGAGAGAGAGAGAGAGAGAGAGAGAGAGAGAGAGAGAGAGAGAGAGAGAGAGAGAGAGAGAGAGAGAGAGAGAGAGAGCCTATATTGCAATTAGGCTTTCGGTATGCCAAACGACTTTGACGTCCAAAAGCATTACCGTTGCATACGATAGGCCTGCACTCCGTGTGTGTGTGTGCGTGTGTGTGCGGGCGTGTTTGGCATCCCGTCGGCGCAGGGCCTGCCCTGTTCACCGATGCCGTTTGTCCCCCCCGGCCCGTTGTATTGCTGTAATGTCCGTTGCTGCTCGTTGCGCCGCGTTGCGCTCCCACCATTTCCACGCTGCCTACTTTCAATGGAATGTAAATGATTTGTGTTGCAGATATGCCGGTGCAGATATTCATCGCGCTGGCCATCGAAAAGGTCATCGCCGCGGTGAGTTTTGCTTCTTCTGCTGCGTCAGATTTGTGCCCGACGCACTTTTTCTTTTCTTTTTTTTCAAACGAGGACGATTGAATCAAATTTTTGAAACAATTCGTCGTCAGTTATTATTTTCGGAAATTATATTGAAATTTATGATGGTGAAGGCGTCAAGGTCATGCCCAGCAATTTTCATACCATTTGACTTGGGGGTCGTCCTACCCGGACACGGCAGACGGGGTGGTTACGCGCTCTGATATCGATTGTGCATTTTTCACGGGGCGTATATATAGGCAACCCGGTTGACACGGTGGCGGCTGGGTACCGCCACGCCCCGCCGCGCTCCGCCTCGCCACGCCCCGCCACGCCCTGCCACGCCCCGCCACGCCCCCGAGTCGCCCATTTTGCGCGCAGCAGGGTATCGGCCCATCTGGATGTGTGTGCGTACTGCGCCATTAATGAGAGAAGAGCGCGATCGCGTCCGCGTATCGAGGCTGCACCGCTCTCCGTCGCACTGCAGCGTCTGGGGCGTGAGGTGGGAGAGAGATGGCGGCGGGCAACGGATAGGGAGGAGGAGGAGGAGGAGGAGGAGAAGGAGGAGGAGGGAGAATGATGGCAGAGCAGCCTGATTCACGTACCATGTACTGCTCTGGAATCCACAGCATCGGGAGGGGAGGGGAGGGGGCTATGCGTTCCCGATCGGACACACTGGCCTATCGCCACCACCGCGGAAACAGGATGCAGTAACAACGCAGTGTGTGTGTGTGTGTGTGCGCAGGGCCGCGTCCCCGAGATGGACGGCATGAAGGCGCACCTGGTGAACCTGCTCTGGCACGTGCTGTACCCCGTCGTCGGCATCTGGCTGGCCGGAGACGCCATCAGCATCCGTGAGTAGTTGGAGTGGGCCGGACCGCGGGCGCCTGCGGCCGCCGGGGTAGGCAGTCCCGCCGCACAGCGCCGCCCGCCGGGTCTGCCTACCCGCCGGTCCGCAGGCTGAGGCCGCCCCTGAGGCCGCCCCTGAGGCCGCCCCTGAGTGCGAGGCGCGGCGTGGCGCATCCAGGCGTCGCCTCAGAAAATTTACGCCCTTTCTTTTAACCCCTTCCATCCAATGATAGCGGATCGCGGAGGAGCTCGGAGGAGAGAGAGAGAGAGAGAGAGAGAGAGAGAGAGAGAGAGAGAGAGAGAGAGAGAGAGAGAGAGAGAGAGAGAGAGAGAGCTTTGTTTACATCAAGCAAAGGCTGCGAGCCTCCTTAATTTAACCCCTTAATGCTATCTCTCTCTCTCTCTCTCTCTCTCTCTCTCTCTCTCTCTCTCTCTCTCTCTCTCTCTCTCTCTCTCTCTCTCTCTGCCGCCGCCGCCCGGCCCATTAATTTGGCAGGGAAAAAAAACACCAACAAAAACAAAAGAATAAGAGGGGTGTTCTCCTGTCTGCTGCTTTAATTGCGCTCTGCGGCCGCGACGAGAGGGAGCGAGTCTGACGGAATGTAAAACATCGTACTTTTTCTGAGAACAAACGAAAAACGCTGAGATAACGCTGAAATAAGTGAAAGTGGTGTGAGGAAAGCTGAAACTATTGACATTTTGGACAAATAATGGTTCAGAAATGTTTTAAAAAAATTATATATTTACTTATACTTGAGTGAACATGAAGATCCGTTATCAGTCATCAAAACAACACAGTCCTAATTGACAATGAGTCGCAAATAAAATGTAAATTAACGTCGAGCTTTGCGAGAAAAACGCGTCAATATAGCCACACTAGTACTGCCACTGGCTACCGCAACCGTAGGGGTAGGGGTCACAATCACAGTAGAACCCCGCTAGCGGCATATACATTCCGCGGGCACGCTTTGTATCGTATTTGTTGATCGTCGTTCACAACGCCAACTAATTAATAAAACATACCTCGTCGTCGACTTATTTACGGAACGGAACCCTTCGAGAAAATAATTCATACAGGTCTCGTTGTAAAAACACATTAACACACTGTGGCGTGGCGCGTAATAACGACACCGCGAAATGTGTTGCAGTGGCGGGAGTCATCGTCTGCCAGCTCAACGCCATCGTCTTCCTCAAGATGTGGTCCTTCGTGCAGGCCTGCTGGTGGGCCCGGGAGCGTCGCCAGCACCTGCAGCTGCAGCAGCTGCAGCAGCCACAGCAGCCACAGCAGCCACACAGCAACGGTACAGTAGCGAAGTGTGTGTGGGAGTGGGAGTCGTTGGAATTGATAGACAAAGTAGTGCTAGAGAGGCTTAACCGTGACGGTGCTGAGCTCCTCGCCCTCTCTCGCTCTCTCTCTCTCTCTCTCTCTCTCTCTCTCTCTCTCTCTCTCTCTCTCTCTCTCTCTCTCTCTCTCTCTCTCTCTCTCTCTCTCTCTCTCTCTCTCTCTCTCTCTCTCTCTCTCTCTCTCTCTCTCTCTCTCTCTCTCTCTCTCTCTGAGGGGGTGGATCTCTCCCACCCGCCCCGCCCAACCCCACTTGACATCCCCTAACGCGAGCTGACATTCAAATCGCCCGCCACTTTGCGCGAATTTAAGCTGTTTACGGGGGAACGAGTGGGCTGGGCAGGGCGCCGTGGGACAGCGCTGCACGGCACGGGGGAGTCCGCGTGTCTGTCTCCATCCGCCACTCCGTCTTGTCGTCCTGCCGCCTCTCCTGCCTCTCTCTCTCTCTCTCTCTCTCTCTATCCCTCCGTCCTCTCTGTCGGACAGACTTACACGGCCGGCCGCTGCTCCAGCGCCCCCGTACTTTTGTGTTGGCTCGAGGGGTACCAAACAAGTGAGGAGCAGAGGCTTCTTGACTATTTCCCCCGCAGACCCCCCCCCCCCTACCCCCTTTGGGGCTCGGCGTGTCACAGACCCCCCGCCGGGTGGCGGCAGCGGAGGCGGCAGTTGCAAAGGTGTGGCCCTTCTGATCCTCGTTTTTTCCCCGGGCCGCCCTTTGCATTATCCCTCCCTCCCTGCGAGTCAAGCCTTTGTAATCGCCAGGGCTCCTCGCTTCCTCGCTGCCTTGACCGCGCCGTGACGCGGCCCGCGCTGCTGATGCTTCCCCCCCCCCCTCCTCTTCGAAATGTGTTTAATTGAGGGAAAAGGCCGAGGTGTCCGCGGGGGGCAGCAGCCGCACCGGGGCCCGTTGGGGGCCGCTCATAAATAAGATTACAAGTTTTATAGGTCGCAACAGTTTCCCCCGACGCCGCAAACATAAGACGCTTTCTCGCGTAATGAGAGGGGGGGGGGGGGGGCAGGCAGGGCGCACTCTTCCTCCCCCCCCCCCCTTTGGAAAAGGAATTACATTAATTCGGTTGTCAGGCTCCCCGGCGGCGGCACTCGGCACCATCCCGGCGCACCCAGCGGCCGCCCCCGCGTCCCTGACGACCACCGAGTACCCGGACAACCTGACGGTCGGCAACCTGGCCTACTTCACCTTCGCGCCAACGCTCTGCTACGAGATGGACTACCCCCGCAACCCGGCCATCAACTGGAGGTGAGCCAGTACGACCACAACACGGAAATGTCGGAACCGCTTGTATGAGAAATTTGTGCTGACGATAGTTTGTCCGTTTTGCAGGAGGGTGTTTGTCCGGGGCACGCTGCTGCTGGTGGTGTTCGTCCTGCACATGTGCCTGGTCCAGCAGGTGCTGGTGCCCTCGTACCGTGCCGTGCTCGGCCCCCTTGCGGTCAGTGAGATCGAGTTTCAGCGCTTGCTACCCCCCCCCCCCTCCTTTCCCCCCTCCGCCACACCCCCAAATCTCGTTCCGCTCTGCAGAACTGTGTGGCTTTTTTTTTATTTGCTGATGTGTCATGTGCGTGTGTGCGCTCTTTTTATTTACTCTCCCCCACCTGCGTTGTGTTGGTATTTCACTTTAACCCACTCCCTCCCCTATCCTGCTCTCTCTCTCTCTCTCTCTCTCTCTCTCTCTCTCTCTCTCTCTCTCTCTCTCTCTCTCTCTCTCTCTCTCTCTCTCTCTCTCTCTCTCTCTCTCACTCTCTCTCTTTCTCTCTCTCTCTCACTCTCTCTCTCTCTCTCTCTCTCTCTCTCTCTCTCGCTTTCTCTCTCTCTCTCTCTCTCTCTCTCTCTCTCTCTCTCTCTCTCTCTCTCTCTCTCTCTCTCTCTCTCTCTCGCTCTCTCTCTCTCTCTCTCTCTCTCTCTCTCTCTCTCTCTCTCTCTCTCTCTCTCTCTCTCTCTCTCTCTCTCTCTCTCTCTCTCTCTCTCTCTCTCTCTCTCTCTCTCTCTCTCTCTCTCTCATTCAGTCATTCATTCACTCAGAGAGAGGGGTAAACGGTGGCGCGCGGGGAGAGTAAAATGAAAATATAACAATAAAGTGAAACGCGATGGGGTGTATAGAGGGGGGGGGGGGGGGGAGGCTGAAAGGCCAGGACACGGCAGGGCGCTGTGGCGGTGGCACGCACCCGGGCTCTAGGCCTCCGGGCCTACTGTGTGTGTGCCGTGGGGTTCCTCGGGGGCCTCAATCCCTGTGTCGATTACTCTATGTGTGACGAGGGCTGTGTGTGTGTATGTGTGTGTGTGTGTGTGTGTGTGTGTGTGTGTGTGTGTGTGCGCGCGCTCTGTCGCTACGCCCAGCTAATGCCTTGTAGTGTGTTGCTGATTGCAGAGGGGAGAGTGGTCCGTGGTGGCTGAGCGTCTCTGCAAGATCGCGGTAAGTCAGCAAACAACAGGGAGCTCAGCGGAGCCGAGCCGAGTCGAGCCGAACCCAACCGAGGTGCTCACCACTGTGCGTCGTCTTGTTCCGCAGATCCCCAACAACCTCGCGTGGCTCGTCTTCTTCTACCAGATGTTCCACGTCAACATGATCCTGGTGAGCGAGCTGACGCGGTTCGCCGACCGGCGCTCGTACGAGAGCTGGTGGGACTCGGAGGACCTGAACGTGTTCTGGCGCCGCTGGAACCTGCCCGTCCACCACTGGTGCGTCAGGTGAGTGTCGTCACAGAATAAGGTGCGGTGTTTTTTTGTTGTTTTTTTTGTACTTATTTTGATGTCCGGCCCGCAGACACCTTTACCTGCCGCTGCTCCGGATGGGCTACTCCAAGACGGCCGCCAAGTGGGCCACGTTCGTGTTCAGCGGCGTGTTCCACGAGTACCTGGTGTCACCGCCGCTGCGCATGTTCCGGCTGTACGCCTTCGTCAGCATGCTGGTGCAGGTGGGTGGGCTGCCTTATTCCGCTGACCCTCCGTGTCGGCAAAGAGCGCTGACATTAGAATTAGACAGGGCCCGCAGCCGTGGCGGATCGGTCGGTGGGCGCGGGTCGTTGGCTGGGCTGGGCCGGGCCGGGATGGGCGCGGCACGGCACGGCACGGCACGGCACGGCACGGCACGGCACGGCACGGCACGGCACGGCACGGCACGGCACGGCACGGCACGGCACGGCACGGCACGGCACGGCCCACAACCCGCAGACCCGCCGCGGCCGGCCGTTGTGGCCGGAGTGTTGAGCCGGATTTCTGCCGCTCCGCTCCGGCAACTTCCACACTCTGCTCATGGCTCGTAACAATAGCACTCGGGCTCTAAGGCAAAGGGCAAAGCCGCCAGAGCCGAGCCGGGCCGTGCCCAGCCGGGCCGTGCTGAGCCGGCAGAGCCGAGCCGGACCGAGCCGAGCGCGTAGTGCTGCTGTGTGCTTTGCTGTTAATTTAAATGCTTCGTATCGCTTCTGCCAGGAATCCGTTATAGCTTTGAGGGGAGAGGAATGGAGGGGGGGGGGGCGTGTAATAGCCGAGAGCGGTTAAAGCCATTCACTGCCAAGCCAAGATATTATTGGTTTTTAAATGCATTATGAGAAATACACAATCGCCCAGAACTGCTCCGCGCGCAACGCTGCTGGACATGCCTGTCTGGCCAGGGTCATTTGGATGGGCGGGGATGGCCCTGACGGAACTGGACGGGGCGGACCGGACGTGGGGACGGGGCAGGACACTGCGAGAGCAGCCCCCTCCCCCCCCCCCCCCCCACACACACAGGCCCTGTCTTCTCTCTCTACACCCTCTGCTGCCTCCGCATTCGCTCGCTAACCATGTCACCCCCCCCCTCTCCCCGGGCACAAATTATTATCGCATAGAAATTGCGTCATCCATTCTTGACCACTATTACTTGGAGGTTGTGTGCAACGTCAGCGTCGTGTGGCAGGACTCGATGTCCCAGCCGCGGTTCGTGGAGACGCTCCTGAGGACACCGTGCTCACCGCGATATTAATTGAACTCCGCCCCCCATGTTTGTCCATTTTCCCTCTATTTCCCTTTACAGGCGGGTGGCGGTGTTCCCACCGGGGCACGGCACCGCCCCGCCTTGCACACAGATTATATGGCTGTATAAACAATTCGGGGATTCATACCAACAGGGTCAGTAGTGGTGGTTCGCGCGGCCCAAATTAAAAGGAGCGGCCGTGCGGCACCACGCCACACGCCTCCCGTTATGTCGGCAAGTGGTTTGGCTATTTTGTGGGGTGTCTGTTCGTCCCCGAAACTGAAAGCAGAAGCACATTTACCGCCCCTACCCCCCCTCTAAGTGGCCCCCGCATCAGGCTGTGTCGTGCCCCCACGACATGGAAAGTTTCTGCCCCGGCCTTGTCTGCTCGCTAACGAGCAAACGGCGAGTTTTCTCCCGGCTAAACCCCTTATATTATTGACTGGTCTTGGCGTTTGTGTGCGTCGTGTGCCGTGCGTGTGCCGTGCGTGTGCCGACGAGCTGTGCGCTCAATCTCGCCCTGCTCTTTCAACTTGTGTGGCCTGTTGACTCCGCACTCGTGTTTTTGCCCTACTTCTTCTTGCCTTCCCCCCCCCCCCCTCCTTTCTGGTCCCCGCCTCCTCGCCGTAATTTACCACGGAGTTAATGAGACTTCATGTGGTCATTGCTTGTTATAATGCCTTCTTTTCCCCTGCTCTTGTGTGTGTGTGTTCGAGAGAGGAGAGAGAGAGGGAGAGAGGGAGAGAGAGAGAGAGGAGAGAGAGGGAGAGAGAGAGAGAGAGAGGGAGAGAGAGGAGAGAGAGAGAGAGAGAGAGAGAGAGAGAGAGAGAGAGAGAGAGAGAGAGAGAGAGAGAGAGAGAGAGAGAGAGAGAGAGAGAGAGAGAGAGATGGTGAGAGAGATTCACGTTGCTGTAAGCACTGTGCGCGCTTGCCGGGGCACATGGCACATGTGGAAGAAACAACCTGGGTGTTTAAACACGAAAACTGAGAGTGCGGGCAGGAAAAAAGAAAATAACGCGGGTTCAAATACTGGCTCAAGACATGGGATGATATTTTTTTTTTCCCTCGCCGCCTGCCTCATCTTGTTGGCCGGCGTGATTGGCTCACCTTAATTTTCTTTTTCTTCTTCTAATCCCGTTTCTGTTTGCTCTCCGCCGCAGGTCCCGCTGGGTGACCTCAGCGAGTGGGTGTGCCGGCGCCTCGGCCCCCGCTGGGGCAACGCCGTGGTGTGGTTCACGATCTGCATCGGCCAGCCCCTGGCCGTCGTCCTGTACTCCAGGGACTACGCAGTCGTCCACGGAGGCCCCGACGGCCTGGCCGCCTACGCCAGGATAGACCTGCCCGCGTGACGTCACCGTGAAGAGAACACAGACTGACTCTCCTCCCCCAGAGAACGCCCATCTGACCTCCCACAACTGGGAGTGCGAGTGATAATAATTTATTTTTCTTGTTTTGGATGGCGAAGAGAGAGAGATAGAGACACAAGAGCCAAATATGTTTGTTAAGTTTTTGTTACTTTGGCAACCCCCGTTGGTTTCGGGGCGCGCTAACCTGATAAACGACTGTGAGTTCTTTTTCGTTATTTTAGTTTTACTCTGAGCTGTAGTGTGATAAGCAATCCACAACAAGAGGCTTGCAGTATTATTTGTTTGTGTAAGTTTTACCTATGCATAGCAGGATATGTCGCAAGACCGTCTGCGTGGTGTGTCGTTTGATGTGTGGGATCAATAAAGTAACTACTTTGAAACAACGACTTCCTTTGCCCCCCCCCCCCCCCACCCACACACACACTGTCCCCGACTGCACAACATTAGCGTTCGTTCAGCACATAACACATGACACAACGTTTCGTTACGCGTGCTCGGTGATATGAAAAATCCTCGGCTGTTTTGTTGGCGACAAACAAAGCAGCGCGCTGCGATTCTGGCCGCCGCCACCGCCGCCGCCGCCGCCGCTGCCGCCTGCTTTTTATTTGTGCGCTCCGTGTCATATTTATGTGGACCATTCATTGGGCCGAGTGCCGCGGCAATATTCAGCGATATAAAACCGAAGCGACGCTTTGACAAATATCGCGGCAGGGCAGGCCAGGCCAGGGCTGGCTACGGCCGGGGAGTTATCGCGCAAGAAAATTGGAGTGGTGTGACAGCCCGGCGTGGCGTGGCGTGGCCGCCTTTTCCAGCCGGGGGCTTTGATATACTGGGATCCGGTGATGACAAACCCGCTTTCCATCGGGGGAGTCAGCGCGGGGATCCATTCGGAATCCATTCAGGATCCATCCCGAGGATCCATCACCACACGACGCTGTGTTGGCCCAGTGATTGTATGCCGGCCATTAGGATCCGCGCAGCTTGTGGTCGCACACACGCACGCGCACACACACACACACACACACACACATGGCGGCACAACACTCCGCCGCGGGCCTCAGCCACTCCTGGAGGAGGTCCCAGACTGGACGAGAAGTTGCCTGCCGCAGCAGGAGCAGCAGCAGCAGTAGC
The DNA here is from genome assembly GCA_038380765.1 of Odontothrips loti. NCBI lineage: Eukaryota > Metazoa > Arthropoda > Insecta > Thysanoptera > Thripidae > Odontothrips > Odontothrips loti. The sequence goes on from CM076252.1 coordinate 11,004,244, forward strand.
AGCGGGGATGTCTCATATTGCTTTCGTCGGTGTATGTGTGTGTGTGTGTGTGTGTGTGTGTATGTGTGTCGAGTGAGGGAGAGAGGGAGGCGGAGGTAGGGGGGAGGCGGATGATGAAAAACTGGAAGGGTAGGGAAGAAGAGCCCCATACGGGTCACCACGACGCCGATCAGCCATCAGAGAGCGGGAGGGTGGGGGGGGGGGGGGGTCTGCTAACCTCGTTGCCGTTATCACCTTAGCCCCAGTCCACGCTGCATGCATCCAGTCCACCTGGGAAGAGAGAGGGGGGGGGGGGGAATAGGGTGTTGTTACCACCTGCTTGTTTCCGGGCTCCGGTGGGACAGAGGGGTGTCAGCTGACTCTGACCTCTCTGATTGTCCTGCCTGCTGCTGTCGCTGACCGCACCGAGGGGGACTTCACTTCGGTGTACAGTGTCAAAAACATCAGAAAAAATAAATCAAGTTAAGAAAAATTAACAAAAAGTCAAATACATACGACCCAAACATGTTCAAAAACTCGGAAAAATGCCAGACAAAAATAAAAGAAGTCAGAGAGGAAACAAAGTATTCATAAAGTAAGTTCGAATCACCTCACATCGCAAACAGCGACGCCAAGCGCCTGCGAGTACCAGGATAGGCCAGCCCGCACGACACGCGTGCGTTGTGTATGCCGATGTTGCCTATCCGGCAGGCGCCATTAGTACACAGGCTGCTAGGACAATCATCAGAGCCCGGCAGCGACCGCAGCTTGAGCCGGGAGGCATTCGTCGTCGGCCGCCGCAGCCGGAGGCAGAGGCGGAGGCGGTGGCGGAGGCGGTGGCGTGAGGGTTTCACACTCAGCTCCTGACATGAGCATAATGCGAGTGGCTTTGGGAACGAGGCTAAAATAGACCTCGGCGTCAGCGAGCCTGGTGCGCACAAGGCGACGGGTAAAGCCCGCGAGCTTGCTCGCCCGCTCGTGAGTGTGTGTGTGTGTGTGTGTGTGTGTGTGTGTGTGTGTGTATGTATGTGTGTGTGTGTGGTTGGCGCCACCCTGTCCACGGGGCCCTCCTCTCTCTCGGTCGGATACCTCTTTTCCAGGCAAAGGCAGCACACCGGCCTGGGCTCGGGCCCGGACGCCTTCCTCTCTTTTCTACCTCCTCCAAGATCCTCCCCCCCCCCCCCTCCCACTTGTCCACAATCCTCTTTTCTGGGCCCCCTGCCCGCCCACGCCGCCCCGCCCCGCCCCACCAGGGCACGTCTCTACCTTTGCGCACTTTCTAGGCCGTTCGCAGCCCGGCACCCTCCCGCGCCATGCCGGGGGATCCTTCCCCTCCCTTCCCCTCCCCTCCCGCCCCCTCCGCCTTGCACGCCCTTCGAGCTTAAGCATCCTTCACACGTGGAGCCAGAAATGTTGGCGAGGGCGCTCCTCTGAGCGAACGAGTGGGCCGGAAAAATTCATAGTATCGCAAAAGAAAGGGCGTGTGCCATCCACGTCCCGCGGTACCGCAGCCCACGCCACGCCACGCCGCCTCCTCCCGGATGCTCCCGGATGCGGGCGACGACGACGACGACGGCGACGCGTCCCCGAATGCCGAGGGAAAAAGGCGAAACGCAACGCAGCAAAAATTAAAAATATATTTAGTACACTGCGCGCTGCCGCTGAGTGAGCCTAGCTGACACTTAACGATGTCGATCAGCAGATTTAGTTGACTCAGTCTTCAATCGGTAGTGCGCGCCGTTCCGGTGACTGGCGATGAAATGAGTTTCGCATGTAGTGTGAGCTGCGGCAGGCGAAACAGCTTCTGCTCACGTTCGCCCCCCCTCCCTCCCTCCCTCCCTCTCTTCTCTCTCTCTCTCTCTCTCTCTCTGTCTCTCTCTGTCTGTCTGTCTGTCTGTCTGTCTCTCTCTCTCTCTCTCTCTCTCTCTCTCTCTCTCTCTCTCTCTCTCTCTCTCTCTCTCTCTCTCTCTCTCTCTCTCTCTCTCCCACCTTTTTTTGCCAATTACTTGCGGCAACACTGCCCGTAATGAGGACTGGTGCTGGTCAGGTAGGGCATTGAATAGAACGCACACACACACACTCACACACTCGTACGCCCCGTGGCCTGAAGGTACGTACTCGGGAATGCAGTGCGGGCGCGGGCAGCACCGGGCACTGGGCTGGCCAGTGGTCAGACCCCCTCCCCTATCCCCCTACTGGCCAACTGAGGCTGCTCCAGACCTCCCCTATCGGTCCATACAAATTTAGTCAAAATTTGAAACAAAATTTTCTGGGGAAAAAAAAACAGGTACCAGGTAACCAGTTTTTACTCGTTTCATTTCAAAAAAAAATTTAAATTCAAAAGTATATTAAATCCTCAAGATTCAGACCCTGCAAATAAAAAATACAACAACAACAAAAAACGGCAAAAATGGGTGGGTCCTACCTCGTCCCAGACTTCCGTCCGGAACCGTTCCTGCTTAACTTCGGTGTTCGGATGGGAACCGGTGTACCAGGAGTTGACCGCCGCTAAGACACAGGCACGACGCAGCCACCTTGGTAGGCAGGCTTCCGCAACGGCCAACATCGCCCCTTCCGCTGACTAGATTTCAGGAGTCAGCCCCCTTCGACCAGCCAGTTGGTCTGTGGCCGTGAGGCCACTCCCTCGCGGATTGAGAGGGAGGTAGGATGCCCAGATCGTACACGGCCGAAGCCGATTGTACTCTACTCTTCTACGCCATGTATCCAAGTAGGTGTTGCCCGAATACTCCAGATTCCGAGGCCTTACGCTTGAAAAATGTAGAAGGCCGAACCCTAGGCCTCTACATTTAACTTCTGCCGAGTCTTGGCAAGCACCATTCCCCTGCTCGGGCGTCGAACCACTGAGTCAACGAGTGTATTCAACCTCCGGGGAATGTCCGCGGCCCAACGTCCGCGGTCACTCAGACAACACACTTTGAACACGTTCTTTTGGTATATTTTACCCACCATCCTCGGTCGGCAGACTTCAGAAAAAATTTCACTCCGGCCAAGAGTTGAACCCCGGACCTTGCGGTTACCGGCCAGTCCGCTAGCCCACTACGCTACGGAGGTACGATGGAGAGCCGCAGCGCGCTGTTGGTGGTTTAGCCACTGTCGTGCCGCAGAGAGCAGCACCGTTGGCTCCGAGAGATGGCGCTAGTGGTCAACGGCGTTTTCTGGCTCGCGCTGCTGTTATACATACAGCAAGTTACTCTAGTCTCCGGGCGAGTCCCCTCCGCACGTACCCTGTGATGTTGATTTGAGGGCAGCAGTTGGGCATGTTTGAAGTATTCGACTTGTTTAAATTGTGACAAAAATATAAATGAGCTTTTTCGGTGGCGGTATGTGTATTTGATGTGTATGTTTTATGAGCAACAGAGTCTGCTCTAGTATATTAATTTTATTGTTCGCTGTACCACATTCATACTGACATTAACATTAAAGTTTACTTGTGCCTCACACATTATTCTGACTCAACAAACTTACATTTCCTCAATACTAAAAGAACCAGCGTCCTTATAAAGCTAAAGCGTTCTCCATATCTGTCGAGTTTTTTCCTCTCGTCGCGGGACGCGCTGGACTTGAACGCCCACACGACGGGGACAGCAGCGGGATGGGAGCGAAGGGAGGGGAGCGAAGGGAGGGGAGCGGAGTGCTTCCTCCCCGCCATGACGACGAAGCCATCAAGATGGCGGTGGTAGATAGCATTCACACGGCGCACACTACTGCAGCACGGTGACGGCCGGCACGGGGGCGGCCAGCACCGCGGCGCTCACGGCCCCCACCGGCCCCCACCGGCCCCCGCCGCCCCCGCCGCCCCCGCCGCCGCGCTGTGAAAACTCGTAACTAATTGCTTTTCGAAAATAGAGCACCATTACAGGCGGCACACACACACACACACACACACACACACACGCGCGCGCGCGCGCGCGGCTGCAGTGGGACAGGCCCGCGGGGGCCGCCAGGCGCGGCCATCAAGATAAGTTGTTTTATAAAGGCCTACTGCTGCTGCTGCTGCTGCTGCTGCTGGAGAGAGCGTAGCTAAACTGCAGTAGTGTCAGCGCATGTGTTGGTAACGAAGGCTGCCAGAGGAGTGCTGTGTGCCGCCGGGATATTCACGCCTTGTTGTGCAGTGCAAAGCTTCGTCGTGTCTTGGAAATCCGGCAATTTTTCATTCTTAATTTTCATTTTTGCTTCTTCGGTCAACGGATTCGTAAATTTCTTCACGCTATGAACTCTGCTGCGCTGAATTGTTTGCGTCCGTGAGTGAGAAAGGGAAATAGAGAGAGAGCAAGCCAATGACATCGGGGGGCGTTCACTAATTACAGACGCTCATTTTGTATCGGGTGCCGTTGGCAGCAGTGTCGCGGGGAAGGACAGAGGATTACCACAGTGGTGTGTCGCAGGGTTGGCAGCAGCGGTGGCGGCGGCGGCAGCGGCGGTAGCCCCACGGACCGTGAAATAACAAGGAGCCTTGGATTACACATGTTAGGTTAGCGGGCTCGCGCAGATTGCTGCACGCGCCAACACACCTGTTTTCTTTTTTCCCTCCCGTTTTCGTTTTCCTTCGCGTTCGCCTGCTGCCCCTGCTCACACTCCCTCGCCATTCCATCCCCCCCCCCTTTTATTTTGGCCCTTCTTTTCCTCTTGTTTTTCATCCCGCGCTGCCCGTACAGCGTACAGCCCGATGTGGTGTGGTGCGTCATTGTTTGCCGACACATTTTCCTTCCCCTTTTTTTTTCCGCCCCGGATGTTGTTTTTCCTTTTTCTTCTTTTCGCCTTTTGGTCCGGCAAACATGGCTGATGATGATGGCTGGGCCTGTGCCATGTTCACGTGGACACAACATTTGGGACACTTACTTGGTCTCGCGACAAAAGTCAAAAGTGAGAAAAATGGCGGGAGGGGAGGGGATGTTGGAATTTATGGGCTGAAACACTCATGCCGCACGCCAGTCAGCCGCCGCAGGCACACGCTGCACACGCGTGCGCGGCCGGGCGCCACGGATTTAATAAACGAAGCGTTGCGGATCGTCTGTGACAAGGGGGTTCGGCGCCACCCGCCTAATAAACACGCCCGTCTGGAACGCGTTTTCCGAACGTGCGGCTGTCGTTACGCCGCTGCGTCTGGATCGGGTCGTTTGGGGGATGCCACGTCATGCCCCTCCCCCCCCCCCCTCCGGTCCCTCCCCCGCCCTCCCCCTCCACCCCGCGCCATGCAGCCGGAGCAGTATTACCATAATGACTCGCAAACAGACGGTGTGGACACAATGGCCGAGCCGACGCGCCGAGCCCGCGAGCCCGTCTGCCTGGCTGTCTGTCTGCCCGCCTGTCGTCGGGCTCTGGAGTCTTTCCTTGTCCTGGAGCAGAACAGCCCGGCGCGTTACGTATCTTCTGGACACGTCCCCCGAGCTGCGCAACTGCTGGAGTCCCGCGGCTGCGGGGCCATGCGGAGAGGGGGGGGGGGGGGTCGGTGCAGTTTTCTGCGTTAAATATTTAAAGTTTCAATTACAGGCCCGGGCGTGGTCTGGGAGCCGCCGCGACGCACTCCACCATACTGCCGGAGGACAGGACGGGGCCGGGGGCGAGCCGGCAGCCCGGAGCAGCCCGGAGCCCGGAGCCCGGAGCCCGGCCCAGGCGGCGCTAGCGCAGCTGTTTACAGCGACCGGAGCGTCATTAGCTCATCGCCGAGTGCACGGCCATGGCGACGGTATGCGAAATTGAGCCGCGCGCACAGCGAGGCCCTTAGCGATGCTGCAGCCCTCGGGGAGCCCTCGGGGAGAAGGGAGGGGCCTTCCAGGGCGGGGCGGCGGGTGGCGCGGCGGGCAAGCCGGTGCCCTCCGCAGGACGTCACCAAAACTTTAATTGCCCTCGTTCGGAATTCAGGGCGTTGCGTGGCGCTGAGAGAGACTGACCGAGAGAGAAGAGAATGGAGAGAGAGAGAGAGAGAGAGAGAGAGAGAGAGAGAGAGAGAGAGAGAGAGAGAGAGAGAGAGAGAGAGAGAGAGAGAGAGAGAGAGATAGGCGCCGGGTGGAGTGTGGGGTCAATTCATAGCCCGTTAGGGGAAGACGTACGCCCTGCGCTCGCACTACTCTCTTCCCTGTCTGGAGAAGATCTCTCTCTCTCTCTCTCTCTCTCTCTCTCTCTCTCTCTCTCTCTCTCTCTCTCTCTCTCTCTCTCTCTCTCTCTCTCTCTCTCTCTCTCTCTCTTTCTCCTTTCTTTGCCCACTCCGGTCGGCGAAGAATGACTCTAGCAGTGGAGCTGCCAGCGTGGAAGAGGGTGCGAAGGCGTCGATGAGAGCGAGAAAGAGAGAGAGAGGCAGAGAGAGGTGGTGGGAGGGGGATAGACAGAAGGTTGCACGGGCACAGGCGTGTGCGTGGGGCGTGCGAGGTGGGTTGGATTTGGCCATTAGGAGGTCGTTCATGAGATACTTATGGCTTTTCGTGGAGGTCCCCCACCCCCGCAGCCCCCGCAGCCCCCGCAGCCGCCCTCCTCCGCCGGAGGGCTTATATGGCCGGATATTCAGCGAGCCTCGTCGTCATGGAACATGGAGCAGCCGCACTGGCTGCCACTGGCTGCCACTGGCTGCCACCTGCACTCGCGTGTACGTGGATAGGATGGGCACAGCACATAGCGCCCGGCAGCGCCAAGGCTGCCCTACTCTGCCTTTTATTTTCTCCCGCAGCCGTACACGCAAAAAGAAATGATAACTTTTTTCTAAACCGTGGACACGCTGAATTCTGTTGGGTGAAAATGTACTGTGTGGAAATTGTTTCTCTTTTCGCTGCTTCTTTCTCTCCCTCCTGCTCCATGTCGCATCTCTCTCTCTCTCTCTCTCTCTCTGTCCCACATCATCCCATGTTCGAGTATCCGGGAGCCCACGCCCTCGCTGTCTCTGGCCTATTTTAAGCAGGAAGTCAACCTCTCGCTTCCTTCTCAACTCTCCTGCCCTGCTCTTCTTACCCTCCTTCTCCCATCTTTTGCACCTTGTCCTGTCACCTCTTCCCTCCTCTGCCGGCCGGGCAGCGCACCACCGCTGTCCGTGTGCCATTTCGCCGCTGGAGACACTTAAATGTGTGGATGGATAGATAGATGGATATGGACATGGAGCGGCGAGAAGAGAGAGAGAGAGAGAGAGAGAGAGAGAGAGAGAGAGAGAGAGAGAGAGAGAGAGAGAGAGAGAGAGAGAGAGAGAGAGAGAGAGAGAGAGAGAGTAAGGGTCGTCCTTGGGCAGCAGAGGAGTCGCATGTTAGGACCAAACAAAGCTGTGGGTGGGCAAAGATGCTGCTGGCGTGCTCACAGCACAACACGCACTTACCCACACACACGGCCGCTTTCGTCTCTCTCTCTCTCTCTCTCTCTCTCTCGTTGTTGTTGAGGCCGCATCAATCAGCACTTTACACACACCGGCTAGCAACGCCTGCTGGGGGGCGGGACGGGGCGGGCCGTGGTTCCGGCGGGCTTTGTTCCGGCCATATGTCACGGGGCGTACTGCCGTGCCGCGCCGTGTCCGCACGCCCGCCCCGCCCCGCCCCGCCCCGCCCTTCGTATGACGCCGAAGCGTAGGCAGCGTAGGCCAACAGCCGTGCCTTTCCTCAGATACGGCTCTCTGCAGGAATGTATGGGACCAGCAGCCACGACATGACGTCATCGCCCCGCATATTCATCGCCGTCTGCAGCCGGCGAGGGGTATACAGCTCACTTGAAAAAATTCAACGTACACCAACTACGTACAAAACTATCGGGAAAAAGTTAGGAAAAAGATCAGACCAAGGGCTGGCAGGCATGGAGAGCGCCAGTGCTGTATAGAGCGGGCGCATTCTCTGATTTCTCCGATGGGAATCGATGAGGTGTACTTGGACTTAAAGTTATTTTTTTTTGTATTATTTCCTTTTTAAGGTTTGTGGTCTAATTTTTTTTTTTTTTTATATTTGGAAAACTGGCAACGCTATATGGATCCTTAGCCCCTGCGGCCCCCGCCGCACCCCACGCCCTCCACGGCGGTCGCGTGCAATAGTAATGGCTTCTCAATAATAAATAAAGAAAGTTTGGCGGCGCGCGGCTGTAGTAAATCTGGTCGCTGGCCGTTTTAATGAAACGCGGAGCGCCTCTCTTGCTCCGGAGTTTGCGGCGAACTCAGCCCCGGGTAATGTTGGCGGCAGCGAGCGGACGAGAACAACAACATCTGCGGGTCCCGGGTTCGATCCCGGCCACTGCCAGCCGCGCGGCACCGATCACGGGGGAGATTTTTCAGCGCGGAATAAGGTAAGTTAATGTCGGTCAGGGCTCCCCGCCGGAGTCTGAGGTGCCGAGGAAGCCCCCCGGGGGGTGCTGGGGGCTGGGGGGGGGGGGGGGTGAAGGAGCTGCTGCGGCCCCTGGGCAGGCCTGAGCCCGAGGAGGCCTTGGGGTTATGTTATGGGCCCGCAGCCGACTGCTGATGGTGATAGCCCGACCCGACCCAACCCGACTCTGCCGCATCAGCCTGGCATCAGCCTGCCGCCTCAGCCGGCCAGCCGCGATGGGGGATGGGATTCTGGCTAACTGCGTCTCGCGGCGCGCGACTCCGGGTGCTCTGTGCGGCAGAGAGAGAGAAGAATACGTCGCGTCGTGCAGCGATTGCCGGAGAGAGAGAGAGACAGCAGCAGGCAACAGCCGGCTGCAGCCGGCGCGCCACTCCGCGTGAATTGCGTGGTGTGCCGCACCAATATAGCAAAAGTATACCAAATTAATCAGACCCCCTCCATTCCCCCTCCCCGCCCTCCAATTCCTCTTCACTTCCTTTTTCCTTTTCGCAGAAACTCGGTGATCTCTCACTTTCTCCTCTTTTTTCCCGACCGTTTTCTTTCTCAAAAGTTGTGCCCCCTACCCCCTCCCTCCCGCCTCAGTCCATTGTTGCCCACTCTGCCGCCCACTGCCGCCCGATAGAATGACACTGAGAGATGAAGAAGATGAAAACAAAAGCATAATGGAAGTAGTCAGCTGCGGGTGGGAAGGAGTAGCGCAAAAGGAATTATACAACAAAAAGGAGAGAAAAAAAGAGAAAGAAATAAAAAGAAGATGAGAGGAATTTTTCGGGCAGGATCCTGTATTATTGTAATTAGAATAATTGCGGGGGCCGCGGCGTTGTTTTGTTGGCCGCCGGCTGCGTTTTTGTTTCTCCTCATTTCCTCCCCTGTGTTTCGCTTCATTCCGCCGCCTTTTGTCACCGGCTGAGATACGGTTCACTCGCGCACCTCACAACCTCGCACCAACCGCGCCCACTCCTCCACATGATCGCAGCGGGTCAAGTCCGCTCCGATCACACAATGAATGGCAATGTACAAGTGTACACATTTTTAATGAACCGAATTACACATACCTACTCTATGTACAAAAGTATGTACAGCATTCTGTACAAATTTGTACATTTCAATCAAGTGTGCCGTAGACTGCCGGACAGACTACAAACGCCGGCGCTGTTGTGGAACAAGACAGGCATGGAGAACGCTCTAACGTTCTAAGACAGGCTCGTTCTTTGGGGCTATCTAGAGTCTTACCAATTTTGTCAAATTTGACAAAAAATTAAAATCGAGTATTTTCGGTAGCAGTATGTCTGGACCAGCCCCTGAGGCGAGCGCAATGCTCGTTCTTTTTTGCTTCTACGTCGTAGCAGTAGTAGTAGTAAGCAAAGAACGAGTAAAAACTATTCTCAAATAGTTTTTTGGTGTTTTTTTGTTGTTTTTGTTTCGAATAATCCCCCTCTTTTTCTCCCTCCAGCCTAATTTTGTCCTTCAACATAAATATCCCAGTGACGGTAATGGTGCGCCAGGGAAGTACCCCATCCGAACGCCATCAGCTCGGTCTTATCTCCCCCCCCCCTCCTCTCCCTTCCCCCTCCCCTCGCAGAGATTGCCACTTTGGAGGCGGTCGTCCGTCTCGGCCAGCGTGATATAGAGAAACTGGCCGCAATCCCTGCCCCCCCCCCTCCCCCGATCACGCGGCGGCTGCGGGATGCGGCTTGGAGCGGCTGGAGGGGCTGGAGAAGCTGTGGAAGCTGGAGGCCGAACACATCGCGCCGCCCACCGAAGCCTAATGTGCGGGGCGGGGCGGCGCGCGGGAGTAGCGCGGGAGGCTGGTTGAAACTTAACAAGCGCGCCACGCCGCGACACGACACGCCACTCCCGACATTCACGTCATTCCTCGCATGTTTTTCTTACCGTCAAGAAGTGCTCCAGGGTTCCCACCAACACGCGACTCGACTCGCCTTATTCTAATCGTAAACAAACGAGATTTCCCTCTCTGGCGAAGAAAATTTGATGATTCGTGGGAAAAGCGCTTCTCTCCCTGTGCGCGCTCGTGAGCCCCACGCCGCACGCGTTCGTGTCGTGTACACACATACAATGTCCCCTCCCCCCCCCCCTCTCTCTCTCTCTCTCTCTCTCTCTCTCTCTCTCTCTCTCTCGCACGCACACACACACACACACGTACGCCCTCCTTTATTTTCGCGTCAAGCTACGAAAATATTTACGTCAGCGCCATCGCTGCAAAAAATAAACTAGCTTCGGATGGATCACGCCCCCCCCCTCTTTCTTTCTCCCTCTCTCGCACACACACATACACACACTGCCAACGGCTGTCTCGCTCACTCCCGCACACGCTACGCCGGCTGCTACGCCTCTTACAGAGCGCCCTTCCCTCAGACCAGCCTTAGACACACTTCTTGCGCAAAATCCACGCCGCTCTGACAGCAGAAGGCGAAAATAACTCCGGAGCTGAGGAGCGGCTGGGCGTCTCTCTCTCTCTCTCTCTCTCTCTCTCTCTCTCTCTCTCTCTCTCTCTCTCTCTCTCTCTCTCTCTCTCTCTCTCTCTCTCTCTCTCTCTCTCTCTCTCTCTCTCTCTCTCTCTCTCTCTCTCTCTCTCTCTCCTACACTGTCTATGCTCTCTAGTCGCTGGTGATTAGAGACATGAGACAAGACCCAGGCACCGCGCCGCTGCCGACGCAGTAGTTTAGTGGCTAGCGAAGAGGTGACGGGACGAGGGGACTGACCAAGCCCAGCGCGTGGACAGAGCGCTCCGCGCGAGCCAGCGGCTCTGCTCTGCGGAACGACTGTGGCTATTAGTGGCTATGGAGCCGAGAGCGCACGGCTATTCTCCATCGCAGCTCCGTAGCCGCATCGGTTAGGGGACCGGCCGGTGACCGAGAGGTCCAGGGGTCAATTCTTTGCCGGAGGCAACATTTTTCTGAAAGTTTGCTGACTGAGGACGGAGGGTAAAATATAACCCACAAGAACGGGCGGGACAAAAAAAAAAAAAACTGGTTTCCACGGAGTCGAGCACGGAGTGGCATTCCCTTCACGAGTGCGTTGCGCAAACACTCTTGACACCGCAGTTGGCAGTGGCCTCCCGGATGGCACAAACCTTGGGGTACGATTTCCTAACCAGGGCCCGGAGAGGTAGGGTAGCTTTTCAAAGTAGTAATTCCTCAATTGTTCCTCGATTTTGTTTTGAAAGTGCTAAATGTGTTTCAGCTATTTTTTCGTATGTTCTTATCATGTTTTATTGTTTCCTTTTTCTCCTTTCATCTTTTTCTCTTCAGTCTACGGGAAGAGAGAAATAAAAGTAGACAACGCCAGATGTGTAAAATTACGACCACCTTTATTTCTCGACTCTGTCTCTAATCCAATTACACGATAATTTTATATTACAACGCAATAATCTTTGTATTCACAAATAGACATTTTGTATTGACATTCACTGAGAAGGGAAGACTATTAGAAAGGCCGGCACACAGACCGGTTGAGGCCGAGCGGGGTCGACCCACGTTCGCATAAAAAAATCTTTCTGTCCGCAGAAAGCTTTCATCAAACTAAATTCGACGTCCATCACTTACAACTAAACACTGCACCACTCCGTAACCAATGTACAACATAGGCAAATAATTTGTTTGATAAGAAAAGAAAAAAAACAATAACAGGAAAGAGCTATCACATGTTCACTTTGCCTTCACGAAACCACTAATAATAAGAAAACACGGACTAGTTTGTCTCTGAGGTAAGAGTCACGCTTCATTTGGGCATCGGACGCAAGAATTGCAGTGCAATGCAGCTCGACCTCCCGGGGCCTGCAGCCGGCCGGGGGTGACCGTGGTGGCCGGGCTGTCCGGGTTCCGGGTTAGCCGGGGTGGCCAAAGTCACCGGGACACCGTGGTCCCTACTGCAGCATGTAGTTGGGGTTGTCGAGTCCCAGGACGGCGGGCCCCCTGGCGGCTGGGGCGGCCTGGCCCCGCGGTGAGTGCACCCCGATCCGCACGTCCAGGGGGTGCCTGCCCTGGGGTTGCAGCTGCAGCCGCTTCCTGGCCGAGGCCGCCGGCCTGTCCCCCGGGGCCAGCGAGGACCGGTCTGGCTGCACCACCACCTGCTGCTCGCCGAACAGGGACAGCTTGGAGTTGGGCCGGGCCGGGGTGGAGCCGACGGGGGCGGGCTGCGTCTGCAGCAGCGTGTCCGCCGTCGAGGGGGCGGCCTCGCCGCACAGGATGTTGGTGAGCGGCGACAGCGCGGCCGTGTGCTGCTGCAGCTCCCTGCCCGGCTCGGCCGCGAACACCAGTCGCCGCGGCGGCTCGGGAGCCAGGATCTTCTGCACGGGGACGTCCCCGGCGCCCGCGGCGTCGCCCGTCGTCCACACGGCCTGCTGCGGCAGCTCCGGCAGCTGCTGGGCGGAGCGGCCGCTGTGCGCGCGGAGGGGCATCCGCAGCGGGGCGCAGTGCACGATGTGGTCGGCGCACAGCCGGTGCTGCAGCGGCAGGTTCCAGCGCGGCAGCGCCGGCAGCGGCGGCAGCTCGAAGTGCTTGTAGCGCCGCCACGGCCGCCACGACGACTCGGCCACCAGGTTGCGGACGTAGCGCCACAGCCCGACCAGGAACACGGCCATCAGGATGGCGACGAAGGCGGCCGCGATGGCGAAGTACACGGCCACGCCCATGTCGACGTGCCACGCGCCCTGGCTGACCGCACCCGTGTACGAGTCGGCCTGGAAGCCGCCCGAGGCGAGCGCCGCCATCGCCTCCTGGTGCTCGTTGGGGATGGTGAGGAAGCGGACGACGTGGTACTCCTGGCCGGACAGCTCGAGCAGCGTGGCGTTGGTGGCGGCCAGCATGTGCAGCGGCACCTCCTCGTTGTCCCTGGGACGAGAGAAGATGGTCACGTTCACCATGAGCAGTGGCTTGAACTCGACGCGGTTCACGCGGAGGTCGTTGTACTCGACCGAGAGGCGCGCGGCGAGGTTCAGCTTGAGGTACTTGGCGAAGTCCTTCTGGCGCAGCCGGACCGTCGTGGAGTTGCCGGTGAGCAGCAGCAGGTACCAGCGCGCCACGGACCGCTGCTGCTGCTGTTGCTGCTGCTCCGCGGCCTCGGCGTCCTCCTGCTCGTCCTCGGGCACGTAGTGGTTCACCTCGTGCACGTTCGAGTCCTCCAGGTCGGCGGGGTGGTACTGCTCCCTTGCTCGCTCCTCCAGTTCCCGTTCCCGCTCCTGGCTGTCCACGTCGTAGTTGCGGTAGAGCACGGAGGCGCCCTCGTCGTCCTTGGACGCCGTCCGGGAGCCGATCAGCCAGGGCCCGGTGAGGCGTGGCCTCGGCGCCAGCGCCTCCTCGTCCAGGATCTCGTTGTGGTGCATGTCGTCGGGGCCGAGTGGGGGAATGACGCCGCCGATGCCACCCACCTCGGCCTCGTCCACGAGACCCCCGGCCGGCGGCGCCGACGTCGTCGAGGACTCTGGCTGCACCGTGGAGTACGCCGCTGTAGGTGCTTCGCTCGGGTCCGTCGAGGTCGACGTGATGGAGTCGGTCCTGGACGAGGCCGACATCGCCTCCTCCTGATCGATGAGGTCTGGGTCGGGCTCGATATCTGGGCCGGCAATTTCCGTGCTCTCCTCCACCTCGATCTCTAGCTGCGACGAGGCCGAGGCCGAGGCCGAGGACGCACCCGCCGTGTTCTCCGCCTCCGACGTCTCGGCGCGGCTCGCGTTCGGCTCCGCCGTCTCGGCCGCCGCAGGAGCAGTCGTCTTCCTCCTGTCAGGTCCGGCCGCTTGCTGGTGTCTGCCGATTGGTCCTGTCGTCTGCTCGGGTCGGTCCGGTTCGTCTACCGTCGGCTTGGGTGTCTCTGATATCACCCTGACGGGCTCCGTCGTCTGCTCAGGTCCTTCCGTCGTCTGCTCTGGTCCGTCCGTCGTTTTATGAGGTCCTACTGTCGTCTGCTCAGGTCCGTCCGTCGTCTTCTGAGGTCCTTCTGTCGTCTGCTCAGGTCCTTCCGTCGTCTGCTGTGGTCCGTCCGTCGTCTGCTGGGCCCCGTCAGCCGTCTGCTGTGGTCCGTCAGTCGTCTGCTGTGGTCCGTCAGTCGTCTGCTGGGCACCGTCCGTCGTCTGCCGAGGTCCTTCCGTCGTCTGCTGGGCCCCGTTCGTCGTCCGCTGAGGTCCATCAGTCGTCTGCTGAGGTCCGTCCGTCGTCTGCCGTGGTTCTCCTGTCGTCTGCTGAGGTCCGTCAGTCGTTTGCTGGGCCCCGTCTGTCGTCCGCGAGCTGTCCTCCCGCTCGGAGGTCGCCTTCGTCCCGGCGGCCGCCGGCTCCCCCACCGACGGCCCGCTGTCAGCTGCGGTCGCCCCGACGCCCGTCTGTTGCCGGGCCGCCGGTCTGCTGGTCGACTGCTCCGCTGTCAGCGCTGTCAGCTCGTCCGTCCGAGGTCTGCTGGGCCAGTCTGTGGTCGGTGTGGCCGCCCCCTGCTTCGTCCACTCGTCGGCGCCGGTGCTCAGCGCCGAGGAGCCGTTCATCGCCGTGGTGGCGGGCTGCCCGGCCCTCAGCACGGGCGGCACGGCCGTGTTGGTCACGAACGCCGCCTCAGGCAGCGCGTCCGCACGGCCTGCGAACAGTCAGGAGGACAGAGTTAAGCCGTGCCACAGCACAGGTGTTGGCCCGGCCCATCCTAGGTGCGGCAGGCGGCAGGCTTACCGGCTAGCTCCGACACGCCGGTGATGGCCATGGTGATGAGCACCAGTGCGGGGGCCCACGTGCACAGCGCCCCCCGCCGCTCCGATCCTGCAGACAGACAGACAGATGGACTTGTAAGACCAGGCTGTGGTGGGGGTGGGGACGGCCTACCGCAGCGCCAGACCGGCCAGAAGAAGATGTGCTACAAGCAAGTCCGGCGGTGGCGGCTGCGGCCACCGGTTCTTGCGGATATCAAGGGTCCGGGCAGGCTGGGCCGGGCCGGGGGTTGGGGCCGAGGGCACGGTGGGGTAGGATGGGGTAGGGCACGGCTATCTCTTATCACACTTGTCCCAGCCATAGTGGCTTTCACGGGCACTAGGCCGGGTGGGGCGGGGCGGGGCGGGGCGGGGCGAGCCTTGGCAGTGACGGACGCCACCGCACAGTTCCACACGAACGCGTGATAAATCTCAAAGTGTGCGCTTACGACCGTACTCCGTGTGTGTGTGCGCGCGCGCGCGCTGTGGTTTGTGTGCACCGAGGGGAGGGGGAGAAAATCTTGGGGATAAGACTTTGGTGCGCAAAGGCAGTCACAAAGGCGATAACTTCCACATTGTCTGCAAGTAAAACCGACAATGGTACATTCATTTTGATCACCCTGGTTTATAACAAATATTCATGCTCGTTCCACACCACTGCAGTACTGCTACACTTGCAAGAGAGCGACGCGACAAAACAAACGACCCTGGCACTGCGAAGTGGGGGGGGGGGGGGGGGGGAGCTCTTCTCTTTCCAGTCCATTCCATTCGCGATGTTCCGCGCGGCCCTGACAGAGGCGGGTCCTCCGCGACCAGCAACTTGTCGTCCCGGGCGTCTCTCTCTCTCTCTCTCTCTCTCTCTCTCTCTCTCTCTCTCTCTCTCTCTCTCTCTCTCTCTCTCTCTCTCTCTCTCTCTCTCTCTCTCTCTCTCTCTCTCTCTCTCTCTCTCTCTCTCTCTCTCTCTCTCTCTCTCTCTCTCTCTCTCTCTCGCTCTCTCTCTCTCTCTCTCTCTCGCTCTCTCTCTCTCTCTCTCTCTCTCTCTCTCTCTCTCTCTCTCTCTCTCTCTCTCTCTCTCTCTCTCTCTCTCTCTCTCTCTCTCGCTCTCGTCTGCGGTCACCACGTCTGAGCTTCCATTAGTTAGGATCAGTTAAGCTCCCCCTCCCCCACGACGTCCTATCTGATCCGGCTTTGCTACCCCCGCAGCTGGGGGGTGTGACATATATGCTGACGTCAGCCGAACGCGTGCTCTGCTTGCTTCACAAAGGACTCCGACGCCATAGGCGGCCATAGGCCCGGCCCGCTGTGGGCACCGCCATGGGCACCGCCATGGGCACCGCCATGGGCACCGCCATGGGCACCGCCATGGGCACCGCCATGGGCACCGCCATGGGCACCGCCATGGGCACCGCCATGGGCACCGCCATGGGCACCGCCATGGACACCGCATGGGCACCGCCATGGGCACCGCCATGGGCACCGCCATGGGCACCGCCATGGGCACCGCCATGGGCACCGCCATGGGCACCGCCATGGGCACCGCCATGGGCACCGCCATGGGCACCGCCAGGGGCACCGCCATGGGCACCGCCATGGGCACCGCCATGGGCACCGCCATGGGCACCGCCATGGGCACCGCCATGGGCACCGCCATAGGCACCGCCATAGGCACCGCCATAGGCACCGCCATGGGCACCGCCATGGGCACCGCCATGGGCACCGCCATGGGCACCGCCATAGGCACCGCCATGGGCACCGCCATGGGCACCGCACCGCCGCACTGTCATGGGCACTGCTATGCCATGGGCCAGTGGTCGAGTACCGGGGCCGGCCGTTGGGCATGGCAGCCATGTCCCGCCGAGAATGTCATGGCACTCCGGGCCTAGCGGGGGGCGAGGGACATCTTCCGGGCGGCGCCTTAACGGCCCGGAGTCTCCTCCCCCGGGTCTGCCGCCGCCGCCGCCGCCGCCGCCGCCACCACCACCACCGCTGTTGGGGACACTGCCATGGAACTTGCCCGGCCGCCCGGTTTATTTAAACTCCCCGCCCGGTTTCGCTCCCAACACTTTACGGGCGCGCCGGTGCGCCGAAGCAGACGGGGGCCGTTGTTGTTGTTGGGGCCGGGATGACGTTACGGCGCACAGCGGGGGCGGCGGCCTATCATCATCGGAGCTCGGCGTCGTCACGATCCTGGAGCGTCGTCGTCCCGAGGCCGCCGCCGGCCGCCATCCGCCCCCCGAAGCGCCCTTAAGAGGCCTTAACTAACTAGCCCAGGCCTCGGCGCCCACGCACAGCGCCGCACAGCGCGCACAGCGCCGCACAGCGCGCGCCCGCAGGGTGGCCAACTGAGAAATTGATGGTCATTATGTGGCGTGTTGCAAAGTTGCGCGCGGGACGCGGTGCGCCGGGGGCGGCATGCCGTGCGCGGGGCGGGGCACGGCGGGGCACGGCGGGGCACGGCGGGGCACGGCGGGGCACGGCGGGGCACGACCCCCCAGACGGCAGTTAAAAGCAAACGGGGGCTGGTCGGCGCCGTAGCCGAATAAGGACCGGCGACGACCGCCCCGTCCCGGCCGGCCCGGCCCAGATAAGGGTCCCGCCGATACAGGGATTACACGCAGTCAATCGAGTTCCTCTTGCCCTGCCTCCCGACTCCGGGGGGGGAGGGGGTACGCTCACGGAGTACGTGACGTATCTAAGGGCCGCCAACGCATGCATGCGGGCTGCAGCCCTTGGCACTCGCAGGCGCTCGGCGGGCGTGGCGCCCATCGTACGGTCTGCGGAGCGCCTGCCATCCAGAGGGTAGGCAACCGGGTGGACACCAATGCGTGTGGCGGGCCTACCCGCCCGGGCGGCCGCAGCGCCTGGCGTCGTTGTCTGGTCTGGCAGAGTCCGGAGCGCCTCCGCTACAACTCGCTTGACAGTTTCGTACCAACACAGTTTCGACATGTGCAGCGACACAGAAAGGCCGTCGTTCGCGGCGCGGCTGGGGGCTGCTGGGGGCTGCTGGGGGCTGCTGGGGGCTGCTGGGGGCTGCTGGGCGGGGGAGAAACTCGGCCTCCTCGCCGCCCCGGATGTGTCAGCGCCCAGCGCACGGACTCAGCCCATACTTGCGTGACACGGACCGCGTCGCCATTCGTCAGTAACACAACTTTTTCCTTCGCCGAGGACGGCGACGGGAGAAAATCAATTTCCCCCCTTCTTTCTCCCCGCCTGTCTCTGTCTCGCTTCAGCACTGCGGCGTTCTGATCGCAGCCTCTCTCTCTCTCTCTCTGACGCCGCCGGGTGGGATGCGGACCGGGGCCGGGAGCCCCACGGCGGGGCGTCACCAAGTTTGTATGGAGCAATCAGCACCAGTTTTGGGGTGGTCTCATTCATCGCGGCAGAATGGCGTTCTTGTGTCCTTATTGGTCCGGTCAGGGCATTGTGCGATGCGGACGCCTCTCTCTCTCTCTCTCTCTCTCTCTCTCTCTCTCTCTCTCTCTCTCTCTCTCTCTCTCTCTCTCTCTCTCTCTCTCTCTCTCTCTCTCTCTCTCTCTCTCTCTCTCTCTCTCTCTCTCTCTCTCTCTCTCTCTCTCTCTCTCTCTCTCTCTCTCTCTCTCTCTCTCTCTCTCTCTCTCTCTCTGCTCTCTCTAGCGCAGCCAGCACAGCACAGCACAGCACCCATCAGTCTGGCTCACTCTCCATTACCCGTCGGCCTGCCTTGCCTTATTGTGAATCCTTTGCGGCTGGTCGTCCCGCTCGCTGACTTGCTCTGCTCTCCTCCGTTTTTTTATTCGAGAGAGCGAGAGAGAGAGAGCGAGAGAGAGAGCGAGAGAGAGAGAGAGAGAGAGAGAGAGAGAGAGAGAGAGAGAGAGAGAGAGAGAGAGAGAGAGAGAGAGAGAGAGAGAGAGAGAGAGAGAGAGAGAGAGAGAGATGCGTCAGTGCTCACGCCGTCCCGCTGGTCCCGTCCTAATCTCGTCTCGCTGCCCCGCAGGACCCGCCACGGCGAGTGACGCAGGACACTGAGTCCTCTTTGAGAAAAAACAAAATATTTCAAAAATACCGTATTCCTTATCCTCACAGCGGGTTTATTCATAAACCGCGCATCTGAGACGAATGCAGAAGCGGCCGTTATGCGCCGTAGTTTGTGAGTAGCCCTCTAGAGGGCGCTCCCCTTTCTTTGCCCGAACGGGAGCGTGACGGAAGCCGTTCGCACGGACACAAGGATTTGGGCCCCTGCGGACCGTGACGAAAGCGTGGTGGAAGGGTTACGGATGCGTGACGGGAGCGTGATGGAAGTGTGACCGAAGCTTGACGTTACGTGGCGAATTACGCACCGAAACAAATCTACTGCCGACTGATTTCGCTTCGCTTTGCGGCTCAATCCGCAAAATATTTCATTTCATCTTCCTCTCTCCTCCGGCGCTCCCTGCACCCTGACGCTGCAGTGCATGGCGCATGCGCGTGCTATTGGCAGGCGCCGTGATATAGTGCCGGACACAGAGTGTCTCCGTGCTGCACAGGGGGCGGTAGAACCGGGGCGCCCCAGGGGCACTGCCGCCACCACCTCCGCCACCGCCAACACCACCACAACCACCACCACCACGACCACCACCACCACAGCCACCACCACCGCCACCACTGCCGACGCTGCCCTTCGGTAACATTCTCATCCTGAGGACGGAACGACGACAGCGTTTAGCGGGTTAAAGTTTGCTAATTTCAAATCGTTTGCATTTCATTCGAGGGAGAGAGAGGGAGAGAGAGAGAGAGAGAGAGAGAGAGAGAGAGAGAGAGAGAGAGAGAGAGAGAGAGAGAGAGAGAGAGAGAGAGAGAGAGAGAGCATGGAAGGGACAGACGGAGAGCTTCTTTTGCATTCGCCCTTTCCATTTAAACTTTGTCGCCCGAGCGCCAGCATCGGCGTCGTGAAGCAAGAGGAAAACCTCTGGAGAAAGTGAGAGAGAGAGGGGGGGGGGTGGATGGGGCGTCGGCAACCAGGGGCAGCCTCTGTCATGGAAATGTTGCACGGAGGGAGAGAGAGAGAGAGAGAGAGAGAGAGAGAGAGAGAGAGAGAGAGAGAGAGAGAGAGAGAGAGAAACGGACAGACAGACAGAATGCGCCATATTGCAGTGCCCTTCCCAGCAGAGTGTGGTGGTGTGGTCAGGGCCACTCCATAGGCCGCGGTCTGGGGCAGTGGGCAATGGGCAGTGTGCCCTGGGCCAGAGGCGAGTGCCCAGGGCAGGGCCCAAGGGGTGCAGCGAGAGGCCGAGGCAGGCCGAGGCTGCTGGGCTGTGTGGACTTGGCAGGCTACTGGGAATACAAGTTGGGGGAGGGGGATCAGCTGGGGCCTGGGCCGGGGCTGAGGCTGGGGCGGCGAGGCCAGCGGCGTGGCCTTGGCTCCGAGCCCGGCCCCGGCCCCGGCCCCGGCCCCGGCCTCGGCCAGGCCGGCCTGCCTCCGTTTGGCCTGCTCCGGCCCCAGCCACTAATGGTGACTTAGAGAGGTCACTGCCTGGGGGCCCTTCCTTCAGCCGGGAAGCCCCGGAGCCCCCGAGGGGGCCCGAGGGGGGCCACCAGGTCCTACCGTCCCGCCCAACTGGACTGCCCTTCGGCTCTCATCGCACCAAGCTTTCGCGGCCACTAGTTTTTCGTCGGGTCTGAGAGCGGAGGGAAGCAGAGGAGGGAGGGGAAGGGGGGAATTCAAGGGCGCGCGAAGGGGGTGTTCTCGATCCCGGCGGCCCCCCCGCCAGGCCCCCCACGAGGGCGCAGCTCCTTTTTTGACACGCTTGTTCTTTTAAAGCCGGGGTTTCGGTTATTAGATCGTGCTCCCCATCGGCCACAAAGCGCCTGGGTCTCGCCCCCCCCCCCTCCCTCGCTGGGAGGCACGTAGACTTTTCTTTTGTTGGGACGGCCTCGGGCAGCCTCGGACCGAGCCGAGGCGCTGCGCGCACGGCTGCTGTGGCCGAGGCCGAGTGCATGCCTCGTAGAAGGAGGGGGGGGGGGGGTCTCAAAGGAGCGCATTTGGCCTCGTGATCCCAAAGCCAACTTGGCAAGCTTGCTGCGTGGGCCTATAGAGGCCTGGCCTGCAGAGGCCGGGCCTAGAGAGGCCGGGCCTAGAGAGGCCGGGCCTAGAGAGGCCGGGCCTAGAGAGGCCGGGCCTAGAGAGGCCGGGCCTAGAGAGGCCGGGCCTAGAGAGGCCGGGCCTAGAGAGGCCGGGCCTAGAGAGGCCGGGCCTAGAGAGGCCGGGCCTAGAGAGGCCGGGGGCCTAGAGAGGCCGGGCCTAGAGAGGCCGGGCCTAGAGAGGCCGGGCCTAGAGAGGCCGGGCCTAGAGAGGCCGGGCCTAGAGAGGCCGGGCCTAGAGAGGCCGGGCCTAGAGAGGCCGGGCCTAGAGAGGCCGGGCCTAGAGAGGCCGAGTATAGCTGCCGGGAAGGGGCTCAGTAGCTTGTAGCCGCTCCGCTGCTGGCCATTCCCTACCACACAATGCTGCCACACGCCGCAGCCACGGCAGGACGCTACCGTAGAAATATAAAAAAAAAGAAGCAACAGTCCGCAGAGATAACAGTGCGTGTTGTCCGCCTGAGGGGTCGGGCGGGGTGACCCGGCGCGTCGCAAGCGGCCGGCTCTCGCCTCTCGGCGGCGGAGGCGGGGTGGGTGCGCGAATAGAAACTGCTCGGGAACTCAAATTAAGTCTGGCTGCGCGGCGCGGGGGGGCGGTAGGAGGGGGTGGGAGGGAGCAGGGGGAGTCCGGGCCAGGCCAGGCCACGTGCCTGAGTTTGCACTAAAGTGCTGCGGCCATAGTCTTGGCGGGGCGCTAATAGAGGGAGGGGCTCTCGAAAGAGGAGCCGCAGTCCCGCCTCATCCCGGCCCTTGACCGCACCGTCAGAAGGGCAGCGGTCCGGCGCCCGCACCCACAGGCCACAGGTGCCCCGCCCCGCCCCGCCCCAGTGCGGCACTGCGGCACCCAGTTGCTACCAGCCTGGATACCGTATCCCGCCGCCGAACGGCGCGAATGGTCCACTCCGGTCCAGCAAGCAGGCGGAACCAACCGGTCTTTGATCCTGCCCCGCTTCCAGTGTTTCGGAGGGCATAGCATAGCACGATTCGCAAGCGTGTAACCCTGCCTCTGTGTGTGTGAGAGAGAGAGGCAGAGAGAGAGAGAGAGAGAGAGAGAGAGAGAGAGAGAGAGAGAGAGAGAGAGAGAGAGAGAGAGAGAGAGAGAGAGAGAGAGAGAGAGAGAGAGAGAGAGAGAGAGAGAGAGAGAGAGTGAGTGAGTGAGTGAGGGGGTGAGTGTGGGTGAAGCTGTGGCAAAATGGCGCGAGGGCGCGCTGCGAGCGGCGGTGGTGCTATTGAACAAGACAGGCATGGAGAACGCTTTACCGTTCTAGGACAGGCTCGTTCTTTGGGGCTGGTCAGATACCACGTGGACACTTGGAGGGGAAGGGGGGTTCACGAAATGTCCACAACTGTCCAGGTGAATTCAAATGATGAAAAGTTTTGATTTTTTTTTAAAGTGATGCGCTCGTTATACTCATGCACTATTGGTCGAATTTGTTTTTTCGCAGTTTTCCTCTTTTCTCTATTCATTGGTAGAAAGCGTTTCATTTCAATAATTTTTTTTTAAATTCAAAAGTATATTGAATCCTTAAGATTCAGACCCTGCAAATAAAAAATACAACAACAACAAAAAACGGCAAAAATGGGTGGGTCCTACCTCGTCCCAGACTTCCGTCCGGAACCGTTCCTGCTTAACTTCGGTGTTCGGATGGGAACCGGTGTACCAGGAGTTGACCGCCGCTAAGACACAGGCACGACGCAGCCACCTTGGTAGGCAGGCTTCCGCAACGGCCAACATCGCCCCTTCCGCTGACTAGATTTCAGGAGTCAGCCCCCTTCGACCAGCCAGTTGGTCTGTGGCCGTGAGGCCACTCCCTCGCGGATTGAGAGGGAGGTAGGATGCCCAGATCGTACACGGCCGAAGCCGATTGTACTCTACTCTTCTACGCCATGTATCCAAGTAGGTGTTGCCCGAATACTCCAGATTCCGAGGCCTTACGCTTGAAAAATGTAGAAGGCCGAACCCTAGGCCTCTACATTTAACTTCTGCCGAGTCTTGGCAAGCACCATTCCCCTGCTCGGGCGTCGAACCACTGAGTTAACGAGTGTATTCAACCTCCGGGGAATGTCCGCGGCCCAACGTCCGCGGTCACTCAGACAACACACTTTGAACACGTTCTTTTGGTATATTTTACCCACCATCCTCGGTCGGCAGACTTCAGAAAAAATTTCACTCCGGCCAAGAGTTGAACCCCGGACCTTGCGGTTACCGGCCAGTCCGCTAGCCCACTACGCTACGGAGGTACGATGGAGAGCCGCAGCGCGCTGTTGGTGGTTTAGCCACTGTCGTGCCGCAGAGAGCAGCACCGTTGGCTCCGAGAGATGGCGCTAGTGGTCAACGGCGTTTTCTGGCTCGCGCTGCTGTTATACATACAGCAAGTTACTCTAGTCTCCGGGCGAGTCCCTCCGCACGTGCCCTGTGATGTTGATTTGAGGGCAGCAGGTGGGCATGTTTGAAGTATTCGACACATGGCGAGTGCAATACTCGTTCTTTTTTGCTCTTACGTCGTAGCAGTAGTAGTAAGCAAAGAACGAGTAAAAAGGAACATGAGTGGACCGTTTCCGTCCCCACGCCACACACACACACACACACACACACACACACACACCGACTGCTGCTGCTGTGCTGCTGCTGCTGCTGCTGCTAGCTGCTACTGGACGTTCGCTCGCAGGGTGGAAAGAGGCCGGCGCCCTAAAGCGCCCCCTAGCTGCTTTTTGAAACCTCCCCCCCCCCCTTTTCCCCCTTGCGCGTGCAATGGCATGTGGCAAGCTGTCAGCCACACGCACACACCCACGCACACTCGCAGCGTGCGTCATTTGTACACGTCATCGCTATTTTCACCTGCGCCGCGGGGGTCCTGGTCTGGTCCGGCTTCGGCCGTACTTTCACCGCTGCCCTGCCATATTTTACTTAAGCGGAAGCCGATATACGTTTTTTCTTACCAACCTTTTCAGGCTGAGATGTTTTGCTTAAGCGTTAAACTGGTCGTGGGTAGTATTTGTTTGCTTTCTTATGATTCGTTTATCCAAATCGCAAAACCGATAAGCAGAACAACGAAAACCTTTTTTAATGTTTTCCCCTCCAGCATCAGAGCGCTGAAGGTCTGCGTGAAGAAGTCGGCGCCGACTCCGTAGGTACTCCTGCACTCGCCTTTGTAAAGGTACACGCTGGCGGCATATGCCAGCCCAGCCAAATGAGCTCTCAGCAGCCACAAAGCGGAGCGAGAGAGAGGGAGAGAGACGGAGACAGGCAGAGAGAGAGAGAGAGAGAGCGAGAGCGTTCCCCGCTCCGCGCCCGTTAAGCAGCGCACTCACATACACATACATGTTGCTTGCCCCACTTGCCCCCCCCCCCCCCCCCGAGGGGGCAAGGCTTCTGCTCGGGGATGGGACGGGAGGTCAGCTGGAGCACAACGGCAGCGGGGTAGGCGGAGCCGCACTCAGGGGGGGGGGGGGGGGGGGGACGCAGCCACCGCCGTCTCCACAACTCGTTGAGTTGACGGGGAGAGACGCAGCAGCCCGACTCGACTTTATTACCCCCCCCCCCCCCCGTCACCACCTCTCCCGCTCCACTCCACTCCGCGACGTCAGGGGTGGCGGCGCCCCGCCCGCCCCCTGCGAAAACAGCTGCCGCTCCGAGTAGCGCCAGAGTAAGACGGCGGCCCCGCCCACGGCACCGACACCAACACCGAGATGACAAAATTCCAGACGGGGGAATTTCGCCGGTTGGCGTCGTGTGCACCGCCGCCAACGGGTGTATGAGGAGCGAAGCGCCGGCGGGGTGACCTCGGTACAACCTGTCGGAGCGGGGCGAGGCGGGGCGAGGCGGGGCGAGGCGGGGCGAGGTAGGAGCGAGAAACAGGTTTCAGCTTTCGGTGCACACTGTTTGGAAACTCGAGCTGAGTTAAATTAATTTTTCTTGACTTTTCCTTTATCTGGAATTAATGGAATGGTTGCATTCGGTGGGCGCCCGTTGTTCGGCTGACCCTCGACTGTCAGAGACGGGACCCCGGGCTGCTGGGCTGGGGACCCCTGGAGGCGCGGCGCGGCGCAGGGCAGAGGCTGGCTGTGGGTGTCCGGCACGGGGCGCCATGAGCCCAGGCCCGGGCCGTGTGTGTGTGTGTGTGAGTGTGTGTATGTGTGTGTGTGCGTGTGTATGTGTGTGTGTGTGTGTGTGTGTGTGTGGGATCGGGCCACTAATGTGTTTGAGGTCGGCTGCCCCCGCCCACGCGAGGCGCCCCCTCGCAATCAGGGTTATGAACTGGGCCCTAGTGTATCCCCGCGGGTGCGTGTACGTGTGTGTGTGTGTGTGTGTGTGCGTGGCGTGTCCGCCGCAACCCGGATCACGCACCGTGCTCATTTTTATACGACGCACACACGCACGCACACACGCACACGAGCTGTGTCCGCCCGCACGCGCGCAGGAACCCTTGTTCCTTCCACTTAGTTCCCAAATTTTTTCCGCCGGCATGTGTGGGCCGCGTCCAGGACCCAGCGCGTGGCGTGCGCGTGGCGTGCGTGTGGCGTGCGCGTGGCGTGCGCGTGGCGGCGCGTGCCGTGCGCGCGCGCCCGATGAAATCCCGGCAGAGATTGGGGAGGGGCCGGCGGGCTCGGCCGCCGTCACCGGAAGCAGGGCCGGCCCAAAGCGGGCACGTCGCCGATGAAATATACGGAAGGGAAGCAAGGGATGACCGAGACATGAAATTGATTCCATAAGCCCCCCGCTGCCGCCGCCAGCCGGGACGTGACAAACAGAAATACCGTTCCGAACGGACCTCCGACCCTGTTCCCCGACCCGCCCGGAGAGGAGAGGAGAGGGGAGGAGAGGAGAGGGGAGGGGAGGAGAGGAGAGGAGGGCGTGTTTGCTGGTGTTCGCCTGTCGGTGGTGGCTCGGAAACGCAGAGGTTTAATCAGGACGAAAATCGCCGTGGATTCTCCCGCGGTGCCGCCCCCGCTATGCCGCCCCCGTCCGCCGCCCCCGGCTACCGCCCCCGGCTACCGCCCCCGGCCGCCGCCTCTGCGCCGCCCGCGTCGCCCTTCGGGCGTGTTTCTGTTTTCTTTTCATTCCGGTCCGATCGCGCAGCGGGTAAAGGACAACACCGCGCTGACCCCCCCGATCTCCACGCGCGGCGACGAGGCAAAAAAAAAACAAACTGAAGTTCCGAGGAAATAATTTTTTTTTTAAATTGTTTGAAAGAACAGCGAGGTCAAAGCAACACTAAAAATAAAAAAAAAGTCCAGTGCGAGAACATCACAAAGATGATGAGAACGTACTTTTTTAAAAAAATATTAATTTTTTTTTCAACAGGTTTAAAGTAGTGTTTTGTGGTCGTTCGGAGGAAAGCTTTCGCAGGGCCATGAGGTGTCGGGCGGGCGGGGCGGGGCGTGGTGGGACGGGGCGTGGGGTGGCAGGGCTTGGCGGGGCGGGGCGGGGTGACCTAGTGCCCACCTCATGGGTCCGGGGCCGGGTCTGTGAGACGCGCAGCGACCTCCTGCGGCACACCGCCGTATCATACGTTAGCAGCGGAGCCAGCGGAGCCAGCGGAGCCAGCAGCCGGAGCCCCGGCCGGGGCAGTGCTTGCGGCTTGTGGGGCGCTCGCTGCCACGCTCCACCATTAACGCTCTAACAGGCCACAATTGGCTGTGATTAATGGAGGCCATCCTGGGGGAGAGGAGAGAGAGAGCGAGAGGAAGAAGATGGGAGGAGAGAGAGAGAGACTGCTGCGATGTTGGGCCCAACTCACCCCCGCCTGCTCTAACTCCCGTCGCCGTTGCTCTGGAGGTCCCGTAAAGTGAAGGCGCGAGTGAGAGAGAGAGAGAGAGAGAGAGAGAGAGAGAGAGAGAGAGAGAGAGAGAGAGAGAGAGAGAGGGGGGGGGGGGGGGGGGGATGCCCGGTGCCGCTGCGGTTGTAAGGTGGCGGCTGGTGGTAAAACCTAGCACCCTCTCCTCTGCCCGGCAGGCCCCGGCGGGGACTCACCCAGGCAGCGGGGGGTGTGCACCCCAGATTTTCCCGATTTTCCCACAGCGCTGCGCAACGCCAACACCAATAACACGCCGGGGGATGGTTTTTCTCCTCAAAAGAAGAAGAAGGGATGTTTTCTCTCCCCTCCGCCGCCCGCTGGTCCCGCCTCGCCGCTTTCCCACACTCTGCCTCTAAGCGTTTTCTGCTGCAGGGCGAGGGAAGGAGCAGTGTGCAGAAGAGGATTCGGTCTGCGGGAAGGGGGGGGGGGTGCTTAATGTTTTACTTTGCCGTTTAGTTACCTAGTTAGGCAGCGCAAACTTACTTTCGGAAGCATTATTTTGTTGGTGGGAGTAGTTAGTACCCCCTGCCTGCCCCCCTGCCATAAATAAGCATGCTCCTTGTTTTATCTGGTTAACTAGCGGCGCGGAATGGCGGCGGAATGTTACCTCCCCGATGTCTGGCGCTGCACTAAATAAGTATCCCTCGGAAAGGCAGGGCGCGCCAGCATTATCTTACACATTATGGATGACTGAGCCCCCCGGCTGTCTGCACTGTGGCTGGCTGCGCTGGCTGGCTGCGCTGGCTGGCTGCGCTGGCTGGCTGCGCTGGCTGGCTGCGCGGGCTGGCTGCGCGGGCTGGCTGCGCTGGCTAGCTGCTTGGCTGCCCCCGAAGCCATGAACAGCACGCTATAACTCTCTGGGGTGCCTCCGGCCTGCCTCGGCCGGGTAAAAAGGAGGCAGCGAGCCACGGGGACTTTCTAATGATCATCGGCCCGGCCGAGCCGGGGGGTCCCGGTCCAGGTCGTGCGCCGTGCGCCGTGCGCCGTGCGCCGTGCGCCGTGCGCCGTGCGCCGTGCGCCGTGCGCCGTGCGCCGTGCGCCGTGCGCCGTGCGCCGCTATATTAAAGGGGAACCCACGACGGCACGACTGCGAAGCCCAGGCCCCGAGAGATAAAGGCAGCACCGGCCGTGCCGGGGACAGCCGGGGCCCGGGAGCAGGTGATGAAGGCAAAGGGATTTACGCGCCTTTCCAGGCCGGTCAACCGGACCCATTCCCTAATTGCCAAACCACCTGGAAAATAAAAATCGATCCGCAAAAAAAAAAAAAAAAAAAAAAAACTCTCTCTGCTGCCAAAAATAATGTGGTCCTGCCGGGGGTCGCGGGAGGTTGAGGTGGGAGGGAGGGGAACCGTTTGACCCCGAGGGGATGGGCTGAGGGGCGCAGGGCCACCGCTCCGACCTTCCCACCGCCCTGCCGGGCCCTGCCGGCCCTGCCGGCCCTGCCCAACGCCCAGCGTGGCGCCGGCCGGCCCAGGCCACCAGGGTCCGTACCGTCGCCGTGCCCAGCCATGCGCGCCCCCATCGGGCCCGCACCATCGGCCCTGAACACAGCACGGCATCGAGCCCAGCCGGGCCGGGCAGAGCCGGGCAGAGCCGAGCCGGGCAGAGCAGGCAGGAGCGTCCATCGAGGTTTCACTCGCCATTGAACACGCCGCTCGCTACGCTCGGCTCATGTACGGCAGTGATCACCACACCCCCAACCCCTGCCCGGAGCACACACACACACACACACACACACACACACACACACACACACACACACACACACACACACACACACACACACACACACACACACTGGAACTTGTAACGAAACAATTCTCCTCCCTGTTTGCAGCTCGCAACACGGCATCAGGCCGTGTGTGAATGGAAGGGCAGGAGAGGCACGCTGTGGTGCGACGGCGGAGGCGCAATTTTGGATTTAAAATATGTGAACTCCGTTCGAGAAAATCCGTTCGTTCCATTAAAAAAAAACGCGCGAACGACGACGGCGGCGCCGAGCGCCTGCGAGCGCCAGGGTAGGCCAGCCCGCAAGACATGCGTGCGTGGAGGAGTCGTGGTTGCCTACCCAGCAGGCGCCATGCGTGCTCGCAGACTGATCTTTTTTTGTCCCTAGGCTTTCCTCTCTTTTCCTTCTCGATTTTTTTTTTTTTCAGTGTTGCGGGCCGGACAAGGACAGGACAAGGCCGGCTGGCGGCGATAAAGTAACAAGAGGAGTGTTCCCGGGGCAGCGGGTTGGCGGGCCGGGCCTGCCGGGCCGGATCGGATCAGGAGACGCTGCAGGACAGCCGGGCCGTGAGATAGATGGCAGCGGTGCCCTGATCGCCCGGCCCCGGCCCAGCCTCGCCCCCGGCCGTGCCGCCGTGCCATAAGTTAAGCAGCGCCGCTGCTTCTCCTTTTTGTTTCTTATTGTGTTCGTCCGGACGACGACTAATTTGTCCCCCGAGCTTTTCTCCGCGCGAGCAAATTTTCTTGCCATTAATTTTCGGGCCGGGTGAAATCGAGTCAAGTTCGGCGTGGCACAACTGTGGGCCGGAGGAGGAGGGGGGGATGAGGACCCCCCCCCCCCCCCCCCCCCCCCCCATCCTCTCTCTCTCTCTCTCTCTCTCTCTCTCTCTCTCTCTCTCTCTCTCTCTCTCTCTCTCTCTCTCTCTCTCTCTCTCCCCCTCCCCCTGCTTTCACGCATCTACATGGGAATGGTACTGGCTTATCATCCAAGGGCTGCTGCGTGCGCCAACACGGAGGCGGAGGCCCTTTTAATAATCCGCTGAATAGAGAGTGATAATTATTTCTCATCTTCCGGGGGAGCGGAAGCAGTACAGCGAACACACAGCGGGGTGCGGCTCGGGCACCGGGCCGGGCTGTCCGGGTCCCGGTCGGAGTGGAGTAGAGTGGAGGACTCCAGCCGACTCCAGCGGTCTGCGCACTGGACCCGGGACTGGACTGGACCTGTGGGCCCGACCCGACACGGCGCGGCACGGCGCGGCACGGCGCGGCACGGCGCGGCACGGCGCGGCATGGCACGCAGAGGCCCCTACTCCTGAATTCCGCACAGCCCGTGCCGTGGCCGCCGTGGTCCAGTAGTCCCTGCGTCGCCTAAGCGACCCCGCAACCGCGTGGGAGAGAGAGAGAGAGAAGGGGGGGGGGGGGTATGTGGGGGTTCTCCCAGGTTGAGGTTTGAGGGACGCTGGCCACCGCCGCCTCCCTCCTCCCCTCCGTGGTGGTGGTGGTGGCGGTGGCGGTCCCCCGTCCTGCTAGCCCTGGTCAGGACGGAGGCAGCACTCCCCCCCCCCCCCCACCCCCACCCCGCAGCATTGTGTACATCCGGACATCGCTTGGCTCATGATGTAAAATTTATTGGGGGGATTCTCCCTTCTCTCCCGGCTGTGTGTGTGTGTATGTGTGAGAGAGAAGAAGAAGAGAGAGAGAGAGAGTGAGAGCGCAGGATCGCCGTTGGCGAACGCAGCCCCATGCCCCGGCAGGTCCAGCAGACCGGCACACAGAACAGGCAGGACCTCCGCAGGACATCACACACCCTTTGTGCACCCCCCCCCCCCCCCCCCCCGCCCTCTCCCCCGGACAGGACCGACAAGGCCCGGTCAGATTGTTCACAACGCAGCTGCTGGGTAAGGTGGCCGGCGGTGCTACTAAAAATTATTCAAAAAGAAAAGAATCCAAAAAGGCGAAAAAGAGGGAAAAACACGCTCGATGGTTTATGTTCTATATTGAGGTAGAAAGAGTGGGTGAGTGAATGTGTGTGTGTGTGTGAGAGAGAGAGAGAGAGAGAGAGAGAGAGAGAGAGAGAGAGAGAGAGAGAGAGAGAGAGAGAGAGAGAGAGAGAGAGAGCGCTCAATACCGCAGCCATGCTTTTGTTCCGCTGTGAAAAGCGCGCCAGCAGTGCCAGCAGTGGCAGCAGTGGCGGTAGTAGCGAATAACCGCGCACTCGCATATCAACAAGGTGCCACACCCCGCTGGCACGCGCCCGCCACGCGCCCGCCACGCGCCCGCCCCGTCACGCCTGCCATGTGGCCCACCGAGCACGCCGCAGTGAGCGCTGCCAGCGCTGCGCCGCGCTGCACCGCTCCGCTGGGAGTGCCGACCTTTGCGTTTGGCTCAGTTTAGCTTGTGTGTGTGTGTGTGTGTGTGTGTGAGAGAGAGAGAGAGAGAGAGAGAGAGAGAGAGAGAGAGAGAGAGAGAGAGAGAGAGAGAGAGAGAGAGAGACAGTCAGACTCGGCGCGGCGGCTCCTGGATGTTGGCGAACTGCGGAGGCGACGCGGCGAGCTCCGCGGTAGCGGCTACCCAGCCGGGAAAAGACTATCGAAACGATATCGAATCGGTGCCGATATCGACATCGATTCGATATCGAAAAATTCAAAGAAAGTCGATGTAATCCACCGTCGATTCGATATCGAAATGGTATCGGAAGTCGATTTTCTTTGTCGATTGCTGAAAAATTCGAGCTCGATAAAATTTTGGCACTGCCGATACCGATTTGGTACAGTTTTGACAGTCTATTCCCTGGCTGGGTACGGGTTTCGCGCTGCACTGCCGTCCCCGAGCCGAGCCGATGATTACGGAGCCGCTTTTCTGTTTACTTCCCCGCAGTTCTCTTGTCCTCTGCTCTCACCACCGCATTCGTAGGGACACTCCACACCACACACCCCTGCGGAGATATCAGAGCCCCTCCGCGCTCCGCGTGGACATATACAAAGGCAGCGCTGGGCCTCGCGCTGCAACAAATTGCCGCGTCGTCTCGTCTTGCCCCCGCCCCCGCCCCCGCCCCCGCCCCCCCCTCGCTGCCGCCGCAGCCCCCGCCCCCGCCCCGCCCCCGGCACCGCTGTTGCGGGGGCCGGCTGCACGGCTTGCGGAGCTTGCGCAGCTTGCGGACAGCGTTTATAATTCGAGACAAAAGCCGGGGAGCGCGCACGCGACGGAGAAAAAGCGGGTTCGTAGGTTTTTGTTTTTGTGTCGAGCAGAGAGAGAAGGGCAGGGCAGAGAACGGTGCAGGGCACGGCCGAAGGAGGAGGGTGTCGCAGCCTTGCGAATTAGTTCTCTGGCCGCTTCATGGCCGTGTTTTGTGTTGCCAGGCAGACGACCGACCGGACCGGGGGCAGCGTGTGTGTGTGTGTGTGTGTGTGTGTGTGTGTGTGTGTGTGTGTGTGTGTGTGTGTGTGTGTGTTAGAGAGAGAGAGAGAGAGAGAGAGAGAGAGAGAGAGAGAGAGAGAGAGAGAGAGAGAGAGAGAGAGAGAGAGAGAGAGAGAGAGAGAGAGAGAAAGGAGAGAGATGAGGGCGGATGCAGGTGCACCCTCGCCCGCATCAGGGCCTGCCCGTAGTGTGTTGTAAGGGCGTAAATGCACGCCCGCTTTACGCCCCCTGTAGGGTGTACGACACCGGCTGCGGAGCCTGCAGCGGCTAAGGGCTGTGTGTGTGTGTGTGTGTGTGTGTGTGTGTGTGCTGCCTACTGGCTGCTCACGCGACACATTCCTATTCAGATGAGCGGGAGGGCAGTAAAACCGACTCACACACACACACTTAACGCCCTGCCCATGGAGAGCCTGCTCCTCTGTGCCCTCTAGTTGTAGGCCCTCCCGCTAGGACACGCAGGCGGCGCCCCCCCCCCCCCCGCGGAGTGAGGCCCCCCCCCCCTCCCCCTCCCCTCCTCCGGCACACCACTGCGCATCGTAAAGCGGGGCAGCGTTAGAATTCCAGGTAATCCGGGGCGGGGCGGCCGGGGGCGGCCGGGGGCGGCCGGGGGTGGCCGGGGGCGGCGGTACTTCGGGCGACAGTGCCTCTAAAAGCTGGGCGCGGCCGAGGGGTAGCGACAGGGCAGGGGCGGGGCAGGGGCGGGCCGGCCCGGGAAAAGAGTGGCCCTAATGGCGGCAGCAGCTGGGAACACTATAACACCGGTCCGCGCGCCCGTTGCTGCGACCAACTTTTACAAAATTAAATTGGAAATAAAACGACTGGTGCCGCCGAGTTCTTTTTTTTTTTCATTCCCTCTCTCTCTCTCTCTCTCTGTCTCTCTCTCTCTCTCTCTCTCTCTCTCTCTCTCTCTCTCTCTCTCTCTCTCTCTCTCTCTCTCTCTCTCTCTCTCTCTCTCTCTCTCTCTCTCTCTCTCTCTCTCTCTGTGGCGCAGTGGCCCGCAGTGGCGCGAGGGTCGCGGATTCTGTCCGTGTCGTCCGTTGTGTGAGGAGGGCGTCGGAGTTGGCGTCGCCGATCGATTTGCAATCGCGGCCGAATAATGGTCGAGGAGCCCCTCAGGGTTTGTGGAGGGCCCCGCGGGGTCCGGGGGCCCTGCGGGGCGGAGGGTGAAAGTAATCGCTGGGAGTTGTTTGGGGCCCCCGGAGAAAAAGGGGCGGGTCGGGGCAGGGGGCGCAAGATGCTGGAAGCAAACGCAGAGAGTCCATCTCCAGCAGACGGGGCGACAATGGCAGACTCTCTGTCTCTGTCAAACAATCCGCCCCGAGTAGAGAGAGAGAGAGAGAGAGAGAGAGAGAGAGAGAGAGAGAGGAACTGCGGAGGGCACATGAGTGAGAGAAAATCAAAAGGAGAGCGGGGAGCCTGAGCGGGAGGGACAGAGACAGAGATCCGCCCGCTCCAGCGGCAGCCCGAGAGGAAGACGAGTACGAGGTGTGTCTGAGACGAACGAGCAATAAAGAAAGAGAGAAAACGGCACACGACAATAACAAGGGGGTAGGAAGTGGAGAGAAGGGGGGGGGAGAGTGTG
Source organism: Odontothrips loti (assembly GCA_038380765.1). Lineage (NCBI taxonomy): Eukaryota > Metazoa > Arthropoda > Insecta > Thysanoptera > Thripidae > Odontothrips > Odontothrips loti. Next base: position 11,037,823 of record CM076252.1, read on the forward strand.
AGAGAGAGAGAGACAGAGAGAGAGAGAGAGACAGAGAAGAGCCAAGGCCCTAGCCGGATTCAGGCCAGCCGCCCACCCTGCTGTCGCTGCTGCCGCTGCACCCTCCCCGCCCGCCGCAGCCGCTTTGGCCCATCGGCCCGACAGGATCCGCCCTAATCCAACGAGAGGTGTAGCCCCCCCCCCCCTCCCTTCCCTGCCGGGACCTTATGATGGGGGTTTACTCGCAGCAGTGTCCGGTCACCGAAGGTAGGACCCCTGGCCGAAACCGCCACCGCCGCCGCGACTAGACTCGGCCGTATCTAAGTTGGTAAATTGCCTCTCAGTGGCGCCATGGCGCCCGCGGCCAAGCGGAGCCAAAGCGGCAGAGAACGACGGCGGCCCTTCGCCGAAAACCTGACCCGCTTTTTATACCCCCCCCCCCCCTCTACTCCTCCCTTCCCGACCTCAGGCCGACCTTCATTATTGCTGTCGCTCACCTTTTTAGTGTCCTTTCTGCCCTCACCACCCCGCCCCTCCAAAGCCATGACGGAGGCGGCGAATTCAGCGCTAACCGAAGAATAGAACGTTTTCTCTCTCTCTCTCTCTCTCTCTCTCTCTCTCTCTCTCTCTCTCTCTCTCTCTCTCTCTCTCTCTCTCTCTCCGTCTCTATTTCTCTCGCTCTCGCTCCACTCTCTCTGTGTTTATGCATGCATGCGCTCTCGCTCACCGCTGTGTTTATGCATGCATGCGCTGCTCACCGCAGGGGGGGAGCGAGGAGGTAAGGGTAAGACGCCCGTAGTTCACCACGCTCTCTCTCTCTCTCTTACTCACTTTCTCTCCTTTTTTTTTGCTTCAGGAGAGGGATTTTTTTTTTGGGGGGGGGGGGGCACAATCTTCGGGACGTTATGAGTAATTGAAGAGTTCCCGCTGAGGTCACCGAGGTGATAGCCTCCCGCTGCACCGCCGGCGGCCCCGTCCAGGTCTTACCGCCAGGAGGACGACGACGACATCAAAGCCACCGAACCAGAAGGAAACCCGGCCCGGCCCGGCCCGGCATGGCTGCGGCCCCCCGAGCAGCGAGGGAAGCAAATTACTCGGAGGCGAGGAAGTGAAGGAATCGTGAGACTTACCGCCGGGATAGGGGTGGAAGGAGAGAGAGGAGAGAGAGAGAGAGAGAGAGAGAGAGAGAGAGAGAGAGAGAGAGAGAGAGAGAATGAGAGAGAGAGAGATGAAGAGAGAGAGATGGAGAGAAAGAGAACCCGAGTGAGAACCCGGCGGCGTATCGAGCCGTGGGGCCGGGGCGGGCCGGGCCGGGCAGGGCCAGTGGGGCCAGTGCTGCGGGGACTCTCGTCTGCAAGGGGTCAGCGCCCGCCGGGCCGCGGCACACTGTCCCGACGGGCACGCCTGTTGTGCGGCCGGCCTATCTGCTGCTGCTGCTGCTGCTGCTGCTGCAGGGCTGGCGCTGACAACCGCTTCGACTGCGACATCGCCGCTCCGCCGACAGAGCCGCCGCTACTGCTCTTTCCTTTCTCCTCTCTCTCTCTCTCTCTCTCTCTCTCTCTCTCTCTCTCTCTCTCTCTCTCTCTCTCTCTCTCTCTCTCTCTCTCTCTCTCTCTCTCTCTCCCTCTCAACCCCCTCCTCCCTTCCGCCAATGTTTGTCTTTTACGAGCGGCAGCAGCCCATTCGGTCGGCGCCGGCTGCTCCTCGTAAAAGAATAAGAAAACATGAAAACAAACGGCGGCGGGGCGTGGCGGGGGGGGGGGGGGGGGGTATCGAAGCCGTGTGTGCCGAGCGGTACGTGGTAACCGTTCCATCCGACAGGAGAGGAGTATGCGGTGTTGTTACGTGGGTACCGGGGAGGGGGCTGGGGGGGGGGGGGGGGTGCATGCGAAAGAAAGGGAGGGACTAAGCGAAAGAGAGACAGATAGAGAAAGAGGTGCGAAGATGAGGGCGGTGGAAGCGGGTCAAACGGCTCTGGGGCTCCGCGCCCTCCTAATGACGGGCTGTTGTGGTCTTTATCTCGCGTCCGCAGTCCCGCTCTCGACACGGGGCGGCGAGGGGGGCGGGGGCGGCGGGGGCAGCGGGGGGGCGGGGTCCCCGAGGGCCGCGCAGGACAGCCGCCGCACCAATCAGAGGCCAGGACCAGGACGCGCTGCCGGTAATGGTCCCGGTGCGATACGCGGCGCGGACGCCTGTCCTCTATGTCCTCGCCTTCCTATTCCACTGCGCGTCAAAAGCACGGTTGTTCTCTCCACGCATCCTTTTGTCTCTCCCTCTCTCTCCCTCTCTCTCTCTCTCTCTCTCTCTCTCTCTCTCTCTCTCTCTCTCTCTCTCTCTCTCTCTCTCTCTCTCTCTCTCTCTCTCTCTCTCTCTCTCTCTCTCTCTCTCGCCTCTCCCCCTTCTTGCCTCTTCGTCCAGAAGTTTTGCCGTAAGAGAGGAGAGGGGTCCGGCACATTCCGCACGGCGGCCGCCCGGACTCACACCCCCCGGTAGCGTGCAGGACTAGCAATTACCACAGCAATTAATGCCGGCATTTGGCATTCCAAGGCGCAGCAGCAGCAGCAGCAGCAGCAGCAGCAGCAGAGGCTGGGCCGGGGGACCAGAGGGCCGCAGCCGACGTGGTCCAGATGCTGGTGCCCACCCGTGTGTGTGTGTGTGTTTGTGTGTGTGTGTGTGTGTGTGTGTGTACGCGGCCGGACGACACCACCATGTAAACGCTAACGACCGCTCGGCGCAAAGGGCAAACAAGATAAAATAACCATACACGAGTTGTACTTTTTAAAAAAAAATCCCACTATTTTTTCGTTGTTGTTTTTGTTCCTGCTTTCTGCACGTCAGTAGTGTTGCTATACTGAAAACATAACACATGCGTGCGAGGGGGGGGGGGGGGAGGGGGAGCGTAGCATTGAGTTGTCGCCTGTTTTCTCTGAAATAAAACGACGCAGCAGGAAAAAAAAAACTTTCATAGTGACCCATAGCAGCGGCGGCGAGAGGCCATTTACTGCTGCTGCTGCTGTGATGCGGTAGAGGAGGAGGAGGAGGAGGAGGAAGAGGAGGAGGAGGAGGAGGAGGGGATGTTTGGTGTTGTTGTGGCGCTGTGCCGGACTGCCGCGGCGGTTGGTTTGATTCCGCTCCGCACGGTTCTGTGCGCCGGCACAGCCGACACGTGCATAGCGCTGGGCGTTGGACGCGGCGGGCACACACACACACACACACACACACACACACACACACACACACGCACAAAGTGGCGCGCTGACGCTGCCGCTATGTCGGCGCCCGCCGCGCACCATTCTGGATGCCGCCATAAACGCTTTGCGATGCAATAAAAGAGGCGCGAACGCCCCGATTTTACGACGAATTTGTCTGGTCGCGCGCGCGCTGGTGGTATGTGTGCTGCGCGTTGCAGCGGAACTCGGGGGTGTGTGTGCTGCAGCACGAGAGAGAGAGAGGGAGAGAGAGAGAGAGAGAGAGAGAGAGAGAGAGAGAGAGAGAGAGAGAGAGAGAGAGAGAGAGAGAGAGAGAGAGAGAGAGAGAGAGAGAGAGAGAGAGAGAGAGAGAGAGAGAGAGAGAGAGAGAGAGAGAGAGAGAGAGAGAGAGAGACGCCGTACAGCAAGCAAGAACAATATAACACTATGGGGGTGCTGCCGGAGAGCTTCGTTGTCCCGCACCGTCACACGACGCACACGACGGTCTCGGCGTGGCCTCGGCTCCGGCTGGCAGGGCAGGCAGGGCCAGTGTCGGACGACCAATGGGGGCCACGCACCACACATACTGACATTGACATTTATAGCCGGACCGTATGGCGCATCGACACGCCCGGCCCCCGGCCCGGGGTGCCCGGGGGATGGGAGGGTGCAGCACAGCCGAGCACGGCAGCCGACGGCAACCTCAGGCCACACCGGCAGAGGCCCCCGGGCCCCCGGGCCCCCGGGTAGTTCCAGATGGGGTGCTCCGCCAGCCCCACTCGCTTAGGTCATGCGCCCGTTCCGTGCTGCAAGTCTGTCTGTCTGTCTGTCTGTCCGTCTGTCTCCGGCCCTCCGGGCGGGTGCCGCTGTGGAATGCTACGCGCCCGAGCCAGCCGGGGTAAGGGGGCTGGGGGGCGCTCGCCACGCTGGCGGGTAGCATTCCGCCCCGGCACATCAGCACATTTCCGCCCCCACCCCCACCCCCTCCCAATTTGCCGCTGCCGCTGCGACTGGCCCGCTCCCCAAGAATGAAAAATATTGGTCCTGCGTCCCGTCACCAGAGAGCGCTGTCGCGGCTCGTTCGTCAGTCCGCGGACCACCAGGATGCAACCCCAGCCAAAGGGTCGTCTGGTCGTCGATGCTCGAATTTGCAACGCCGCCATTTTCCTACCCCCTTTATTTTCCTCTCGAAAAACAATCAAGAAGAATTGCCGCCGAGCCGGGTAGAGAATGAGAGAGGGAGATAGATAGAGAGATAGATAGATAGATAGATAGATAGAGAGAGAGAGAGAGAGAGAGAGAGAGAGAGAGAGAGAGAGAGAGAGAGGAGTGACTCCCGTCCCAGTGCCACTCTCTAAGTGAGTGTGAGAGAGACGGGGAAATCGAGGTGGCAGGCAATGATGGATGCGTGTAGCCAGCTTAGCGCAGGGCTGGCTAAGGGGGGGGGGGGGTTGACGACATTGCAGCAGCAGCGGTGGGCGTGGCGCCAGCATCAGCATTACTAATTGAGAACGAATTGAAGCCCGGTTAGCAGGAGCAGGGGGAGGGGTTTTTGAGCGTGTGCGGCCCAGCGAGAGGCAAACCGGGGAAAATGGAAGAAATCGCTGTCTGCTCCGTTTACACAAGTGGGGGATCGGATCGGGACGGTCAATTTTTTCTCAGTGCGTCCAGAATTCCACAGTATATTGAAACGTGGCGAAAAGTGATCTCGAACTTTTTTTGTTCTTGTGCCGAGCTTTACAAATTAACCGTCCCTGTCGCCAGATATAATTTTCGTCTAGACCTGCACTTCTGCGAACGTGTACTGCTGCAGTGCTTCGATGGTGATTAAAAATAATTAATTGGGGCGCGTGGCCACCGGAGGCCACCCGGGAGGGTAGAGAGGGCAAAGAGTGTTCTGCAGACGACAAAGTGCCTGGTCAGGTGGAATCTGCCAGAGCGAGTGAGAGAGAGAGAGAGAGAGGGGCGGTGGAGCTGACGGAGACCGCAAGGTCGGCCGGCGAAGAAAGAGAGGCGAGATGGAAAGAGAAGGAGATGCAGTACACCTACAAGGGAAAGGCGCGGAAAGAAAAATAAGAGAGAAAGAGCGCGAATGCCCGAAAAGGAATAAAGGCCTGGGGACAAAAGGGGATTATATAAAGAGATGCGCGCTGTGTGCTGTGCATTTTGTTTTCGCGCCGGGAAGGCGAGTCGTGGTGGTGGGGGGGGGGGGGGGGATTTGACTTGGCAGCCCGCGAGGCAAGTGGTGCGAAAATGGAAACTAAGAGCGAAACAAACCACGTACACGGCCGGGCATTTGCATATGGAAATAAACGGAAGAAATAAGCGTCGCCCCGGAAGGGATGAACTGGCGGCGGCGGCGCGGGGCGGCGCGGGGCGGCCTGTGTGCCCTCTGCGCGCCGTGGACGGACACACCGACACCTCCTGTTCCCATTCTTTTAAATTCAATTGCTGTGAGATCGTACCGAGGCGGACACCTCGCCCGTCCATGACGTCCGCAATGTTCTACGGACGAGGCCTCCCCCGGGCCCCCGGGTGCAGAGCCCGTGCTCCGGACGTAGAGAGATACTAGATAGGAAGAGAAGCGAAGACATAGGGGGTGGGTAGAAAAAGGGGGGACGGGGACGGGCGAGATAACCAGATCGTAAAGCACAAAGAATTATCTCGGCAGGGCCGTGCCGCGCCGTGCCGCGCCGTGCCGCGCCGTGCCGCGCCGTGCCGCGCCGTGCCGCGCCGTGCCGCGCCGTGCCGCGCCGTGCCGCGCAACCCGAGCGAGCGGCGCATGTGAAGAGCGTCCACAGCGCTCTAGTCGGGGACATGAAGGGGGGCCAACAGCACTCCTGGGCCTCCCCCGTGGCCTCCACCATGGTCTCCACCATGGCCTCCACCACGACCTCCACCACTGCTGGCTGCACGGCCAACGGCACATTCTCCACCAGGACCTCCACCACGGCCCCCAGCACCGGGGCCCAGGACCCCCCGGGGGCACTGGAGGAAATAATGGAAATAATCTGAAGTAGAAGAGGCGGATGGCAAAGGCGAGATAGCGAAGGACGGACGACGAAGACGGACGGATGGGAGGGATGATGAAGGAGAGACGGGGACCATGCGACGTGAGCAGACCCCCCCCCCCTCTCTCTCTCTCTCTCTCTCTCTCTCTCTCTCTCTCTCTCTCTCTCTCTCGCACACTCCTCCTCGTCGCCACGGAGTAATACTCTTACCGCCATGAGGAGGCGGCAGTGTCAGCAGCAAACGCGGAGTTGATATGGCCCCGACATGAAAATAAGCAGGATGGGTTCTCTCTCTCTCTCTCTCTCTCTCTCTCTCTCTCTCTCTCTCTCTCTCTCTCTCTCTCTCTCTCTCTCTCTCTCTCTCTCTCTCCTTCTCTCTCACTCACCCACTACTTGTGTCCGCCTCGCTTGACGTCGGTATCCGCGGGCCGGCAATTAATATTCGGACGCTAAGACACGGCGACGGCCCAGGCTGCCCACTGCTGCCCCCGCCGGCGATCCGTTGGCGGTGATGGAACAGGGACCGAGCCGAGGGGAGAGGAGAGGAGAGGAGAGGAGGCAGCTGACAGAGCCGCGCCAGCCGCCAGCTGCGCTCTGCGCTCCTCGGAGTAAGTAGGGCGGGGCGGGGGCGGGGTGGCCTTCAATGAAGAGTACCTATGAATGGATTACCGAATGAATGGCAACTTTGTTTTCGGTCCCCTTCGCGGTGCTACGGCTCCGAGTCCCATCAGCCTCCGCCGCTGTCAAAATTGTGTCGGCGGCGCTCCCTTCAAGGGGGCCGAGGACGGGACGGCTGCTGGGGCTTGAGGCGGGGGCGGCGGGGGCGGCAGCAGCAGCAGCGGTAATCGCCTCTCAGCGCGGGGGATGATCGCAGTGTCCTCGGCCCGCCATAACTCGTCGTCTTTGAGGACTGCAGAGGCCGCGTCCGAGGAGCTCCTTGCCGCATCCCCGGCTGCTGCTGCTGCTGCTGCTGCTGCTGCTGCTGCTGCTGCTGCTGCTGCCGGCGGGGCGGGTGGTTGGGATGGGAGGGGGAGGGTTGTTGTTTTCTTTATACCCCGCCGCCGCCGCCGTGAGCTTGCAGCGGGGCGTTGGACAGCGCCGCCCCCTCCCCTCCCCGCCGCTGCGGACCAGACAGGGTCATTTCTGCAGTGTACGCCGGCGCCGCATCGGGTGAATAAAGCACGAGGCACACGACACGGTGTCGGCCCGCATAAATGGCCGTGGGCGTGAGCAGCAGTCCGGGCCGGAACACCGCCCTGTGCGCTCCGCTGGTGTTGGCCGGTGGCGGCGGGGGCGGCGGGGGCGGCGGGGGCGGCGGGGGCGGCGGGGGGCACCGGATGCGAGCAGAGTCGGCCGAGCAGAGCCGAGCCGATGCGCTCCGCGCCACTAACCCCTATCAGGTGTGCGCTAGGCTACCGCCCCGCAGCCGCGGGGCTCGGCTCACTCACTCTGACGACATGTATTTCGGACCGAGCCCGCCGGACAGGACAGACCGATCGGCAGTCAGTCAAACAGACGCTGAACAAACAGGCGGACAGACAGGCAGACGGACAGGAAGGGACAACAGCGGACGCATGGGCGGTGCGGGCCGGGGGCTCTGCAGTGTTTGCTTCCCACCGGCGTTCGTCCTTTATTAGCTTCCGCAGCACCCGGGCCGGGCCGGGCTGGGCTGGGAGCGGCGGGGGACAAAACCACCCCCAATCCCAGGTCCAGTTCGGGGTAAGTATTGAGTCCACTGACACCGCGGTTCTGGGCCGGGCTGTGCGGGCCGGGCGGGGGTGTGACCCCTGTGACCCATACCCCCTCCCTACATTTACCTGTCGTTTTTGTGTACTGTCTTCACCAAAAAGAAACTTTAAGCTTAAAATATACCTTTGCGATCAATGATTACAGGAATTAATGCAGATATATCATCAACTTCGCAGATAAAACAAAAACAGGCTAAATCACAAAAATTAAAAAATACCACGTGACTTTGGGGGGGGGGGGTCAGCCGGGGTACCACCCCCCGCCGCCCGCACGCCCTCCGAGCTGCGCCAGCGAGGTTAGGTTGCTGGGGGTCGGGTCGGCCAGCTGGTGCCCGGGCGGGGCCCGACAAGGCCGACGGGCCGGCGTCAGCACGGCGACTCACCTGGGCGGAGGCCCGGACGGGGGCGCCGACGGGGACGCCTCGCGGCGCCGAACAGGCCGCCGAGCAGCATCCTGGCGCTGACTATCCCAGGATCTCGGCCGTCACCGCGCGCATCGCGCCCCCAGCAGCGCACACGCCGCACGGCGCCGCACACGCGCGCACTGTCACAACACTCACGCACGCGTCACGCACGCGCGTCACTCGGCATGGCGACGAGGCCAGGATGAGGACGGCGGCGGGTCGTCGACGACGTCGGAGGCCGCTGTCATGGCTCGGGCGGCCGTCAAGAGGGTGTTGGCCTTGCGGGGCTCTGCGGTGCCGTTGGCGTGCGCTAAAGGCGTGGCGGCGGCGGCTCCTCGCGGTCCTCACTGTCCTCACGGTCCTCACGTCCTCGCGCGAGAGCGGTAGGCGCTGCACTGAAGCCCAGCCCAGCCCAGCCCAGCCCGCTGGATCCCGGATCCGGTCCGGCTGGCCCGCTGCCTCTGGGTCTGGCCTGGTCTGGCCGCTGGAGCCGGAGCTGGAGCTGGCGCAGCGCGCAGCGCTACCAGCCGCCCATCCTCGCCTCCCCTTTTCGGCTTCAGCATCCCTCCGCCAGGGCGCGCTCCGGGAGCATGCGCACACGGTGGCAGCAGCAGCGGTGGCAGCGCCGGGCGCCACGCCGAGGAGAGGAGAGGAGTGCTCCCAAGGGGAGGGGCCGCGGGGGCTCAGGGGGCGCGGGGGCGCGGGGCTGTGAGGAGGGGAGGACCTATTGCCGTAGTAAGGGCGGCACGGCACGGCACGGCGCGGCACGGCGCGGCACGGCACGGCACGGCACGGCGTGACATCGCGTACCACCGCTGCACCGCCGCCGCCCGCGCCCTCGGCTCGGCTCGCAAGGTATCGAATACGTGGCGAAATCGCTTCCTAACGGTCACTGGGTCTCGGCTCGGCTTCCGATCCCGGCCCCGCCCTCTCCCCCCTCGAGAAGCACCGACTTCCCTCACAGCCCTTTGAAACACCGGGCCTCGCCTCGCCTCGGCTCCCCCAGGCCGCCACTCGAACGGCATGGCATTGTGCAGGGTCGGGCTGGGTGCCCCGCTGGGGTGGGGGGTGGGGGGGCGCACTGTGCCACTGGGTCGGCGGGGCTGGGGTGGGCGGTCCCCGGCGGCCCCCCGGTTCCCCTCCGACGCGATGGCTGCGGGCTGGCTGGCTGAGGGTTCCGTGGTGACAGCTTCCCCCAATTTACAGAGACGGCGGGAGGGGAAGAGGGGAAAGGAACGGAGATGAAGGGACTTTATCGCGGTGTCGACCCTCCCCCCCCCCCCCCCCCCTCTCTCTCTCTCTCTCTCTCTCTCTCTCTCTCTCTCTCTCTCTCTCTCTCTCTCTCTCTCTCTCTCTCTCTCTCTCTCTCTCTCTCTCTCCATGCCTCTCGCTCTCCAACCTCACAGAGCGTTACTTAGCTAGGATGTATAGAGAAGAGCCATGGTGCCGGTGCCGGGTCTCGCGCCTCGCCTCAGCCTCCGCCGCCGCCCCGCCCCTGACAGCGGCTGGGGCCCTCAATGGCACTGGCACACTCTGGCATGGTGTCAGTCCGCACATCAAATCCAGACGCAGCGACCCAACAACCACAATAACGGCCCCGCCAGAGCCGAACAGAGGCCCCGGCTCCAGCCCCTGCCCCGACCTCCGGCCCGACCCCCGATCCGACAGGGCTGTCACTATTCTGCGGTAAATCTCTCTCGTCTGCAGCGGGCGGCAGCAGCAGTGCCGCCAACCCCGACCCCCATCCGGCTGACCGAGTGTGCCGCGTGCGTAAAGGGGAGGGGGTGGCGGGGGCCAGGGGGGGGGGGGCGGAGGGGCGTGCGGCCGGGGCCCCCGCTTCTCCAAGTCAAGTGGATGGCAGCGGGTGCCGCCTTAATGAAGGGCGCGGCTCGGCGGCTCGGCGGGCAGGTGCAGGGGCCCGGGGCCTTGGGCCGGGGGCGGGGCCCTGCAGGCCGGCCCGAGCCACGGGCAGCCGTCACACAAAATGAATTCCCTTTGCCGGGACGGCGAACCGAAGACGTCGGTGACCTGTGCCCGCCGCTGTGCGCTGCTGGAGGTCCCCGCCGACCGACAGAGCGAAAATTTATTTTCACTTCTCTCTTCGGGGAGCGTCAAAACATTCCCGCGGCCCGTGGGGTTACTCCGCGTAGAAAAACAAGACAGGCATGGAGAACGCTTTACCGTTCTAGGACAGGCTCGTTCTTTGGGGCTGTTCAGATACCACGTGGACGCTTAGAGGGGAAGGGGGGTTCACGAAATGTCCACAACTGTCCAGGTGAATTCAAATGATGAGAAGTTTTGATTTTTTTAAAAGTGATGAGCTCGCTACACTCATGCATTATTGGTCGAATTTGTTTTTTCGCGGCTTTCCTCTTTTCTCTATTAGTTAGCAGAAAGCGTTTTATTTCAATAATTTTTTTTAAATTCAAAAGTATATTGAATCCTCAAGATTCAGACCCTGCAAATAAAAAATACAACAACAACAAAAAACGGCAAAAATGGGTGGGTCCTACCTCGTCCCAGACTTCCGTCCGGAACCGTTCCTGCTTAACTTCGGTGTTCGGATGGGAACCGGTGTACCAGGAGTTGACCGCCGCTAAGACACAGGCACGACGCAGCCACCTTGGTAGGCAGGCTTCCGCAACGGCCAACATCGCCCCTTCCGCTGACTAGATTTCAGGAGTCAGCCCCCTTCGACCAGCCAGTTGGTCTGTGGCCCTGAGGCCACTCCCTCGCGGATTGAGAGGGAGGTAGGATGCCCAGATCGTACACGGCCGAAGCCGATTGTACTCTACTCTTCTACGCCATGTATCCAAGTAGGTGTTGCCCGAATACTCCAGATTCCGAGGCCTTACGCTTGAAAAATGTAGAAGGCCGAACCCTAGGCCTCTACATTTAACTTCTGCCGAGTCTTGGCAAGCACCATTCCCCTGCTCGGGCGTCGAACCACTGAGTTAACGAGTGTATTCAACCTCCGGGGAATGTCCGCGGCCCAACGTCCGCGGTCACTCAGACAACACACTTTGAACACGTTCTTTTGGTATATTTTACCCACCATCCTCGGTCGGCAGACTTCAGAAAAAATTTCACTCCGGCCAAGAGTTGAACCCCGGACCTTGCGGTTACCGGCCAGTCCGCTAGCCCACTACGCTACGGAGGTACGATGGAGAGCCGCAGCGCGCTGTTGGTGGTTTAGCCACTGTCGTGCCGCAGAGAGCAGCACCGTTGGCTCCGAGAGATGGCGCTAGTGGTCAACGGCGTTTTCTGGCTCGCGCTGCTGTTATACATACAGCAAGTTACTCTAGTCTCCGGGCGAGTCCCCTCCGCACGTACCCTGTGATGTTGATTTGAGGGCAGCAGGTGGGCATGTTTGAAGCATTCGACACACATGTTTCGTAGATAAAAAGTGTATGCCTTTCAGAAGATAGCAGGATTCTGTCTGTAAAACAAGTACTCCTGTCTTGAGAACATTCACACACTTGGGACTTAAAAAATTTGGGTTTCTGATAAGAATAAAGAATAAAGCAAAGAACGAGTAAAAAGATAAAGGCGTTGATTACGGCCGGCGGTAAATGCTCTGGGGCCGGGGCCGTGTTTGCCTAGGCAACGACGAGTCACCAGGAGGAGGGGGAGGGGGGGTGAGGGCGTTTGTCGCGCCATTTTGCTTTTCAATTCCGAGCGCGTGCCTCGTGATTTGGGAGGCGTGCCGTGCCGTGAGAGTGCAGCGCGGGCCGTGGGAGTGCGAGCCTCCCCCCGTGAGAGAGAGCGAGAGAGAGAGAGAGAGAGAGAGAGCTGCCAGCTGCCCCCGTGAGAGAGAGCGAGAGAGAGAGAGAGCTGCCAGCTGCCCCCGTGGGAGAGGCGCCGCCGCCTTCTCCCGCTAAGGCGCTCTCCTTGTAAGAGATTACGTGAGATGGCGACTGTAAAGTGAAAGGGAGAGCCGGGCCCGGAGGCTCCGGAGGGACGGAGGCAGGTGTGCGCGGCGGCAGCAGGGGCAGCAGCGGCGGCGGCGGCGGCGGCAGCAGCGGCGTAAAGACCAAGTGAAGTCATTAGGCGGACGTGGCGAGGCCCTGCAGCCCTTCACTCTCTGCTCTAATACGGCGCCAACGAACCGTCCGCATCCACACAGGTTTAAAAAAAAAAAAAAAGTATGTCCTCAGTACAAAGACATCAGGAAAGCGGAAAACCACCGTGCTCACCTGTCCGGGCAGATAAATAAGTGCCCCCACGACACCAACCGTTTGAGTTTTGGGGGTGGGCCGGGGCCGGGGCCGGGGCCGGGGTGACCTCATTTGCCAGAGCAGAGAGCATCTGTAACGGGACTCGCACGGCCGTAGCGTAATCCCGACCCTATGCGTCGACGGCTCTTTGACCGCGCACGCCGCCGCCGCCGCCGCAGGCGCGATTATAGGATCGAGGGGGTGGGGGTTAATTCTAGCCCCCCCCCCCCTTCCCCCACAACTTCCCCCTCGGCGGATCGTAAAACGGGGGCCTCTGTACCGCTGCCTTCGGATCCTTTGGAGCCGCCCAGCCGAGGATCCATGATGTGGGTTTAAGTCCTATAAATGCGTGTAATGCTGCGTGCGCCCCGCTATCTGAGGAGCCGAACGCACCCCCTCCCCCCCCCCCCGGGCAGACCCACGGCGAACAGTAAATCCGCATTTTCCGTCGAGGAATCCGAGCATAACCTAACTGCGCGATATGCTCGCCAACTACTGAGGGAGGGGAAAGTTTGTATCGGGGGGCGCGCGCTCTGAACCGTTTTGCTCCGAGCCGGGCGCACTAAATAACTTAGCCGCCGACAGCAGCGCCTCTGGTGCCGGTCAACTCAAGTGGCGGCGGGATTTTCAAATGTTTCGCCCCGCCGAGGCCGAGAGAGAATAACGTTTGCTCTTTTTGGCCCCCGCCGGCGGCCCCGACGCCGACGAGCGCGCCCTCTGGTGGACGCGATAGAATACGTTGTACTCGGCGGCGTTTTTGGGGTGACGACGTAATGCGTCAACGTACTCTCACTCCACTGTGGAGACTGCAAAAAGCCATTCCAGCGGGAAGCGAACCAGCGAACCCTGCTGGCAGCGCCAGCGCCGTGTGATGCTGTGCTTTGGAAAGCGCCAGCTCCCCGCACACACCATAAGGGCACTCTTAATCTCTTAATACGCCCTCCCCGCCTCTCTCTCTCTCTCTCTCTCTCTCTCTCTCTCTCTCTCTCTCTCTCTCTCTCTCTCTCTCTCTCTCTCTCTCTCTCTCTCTCCCTCTCTCTCGTACGCCGATTGTGCCAAAGGGTCTGTAATTATCGAACAGTTAACAGTAACGCGTAACCTACTTCGGCAAAGGCATCGAATTTCGAGGCCGCCCATGAGTCCTGCGGGAGCAGACCGCCCCCCTCCCGAACATCCCTAAGGACCCACCCTCAGGCGCTCGAACGCGTAACCGCGGCCAGTCATCTGGGAGGGTCGCGCCCCCATCATAGGAGCCCACGGGAACCCACGGGAACCCACGGGAACCCACGGGAACCCATCCAATATGAGAACCCATCCAATGGGAACCCATCGCATACGCCCGCTTCTGGCACTACTGCTAATGGCCGCCGACCCCCGCATCAAAGCTGTACACCGCCTCCTCTGATGAGGCGGACAGCACATCGACTACGCACTACACCCCAAAAAATCAGGAACAGAAAACACGACATCCCCAGCGAACGCCCGCCACATTTCTCATACTTCACTACCGTCCGCAGGCGGTCTGCTGCGCAGTGGTGGCCGCGGCGCACTTCAAACTTTTGTTTCGCTCAGCGTCGCGGCGTCGTGGCCAATAAGATCGAATCGGCGTCCGGTGCCTCCGGTGCCTCCGGTGCCTCCGGGCCTGGAACACTGTGTGACGGCACAGCGGCACTGCTCCCCTAACTGCTTCCGGCGGCGAAAGAGAGTCGAACAAAAGTCCGGGATCCGGAGAGGCGGGGGCGGGAGGGCCACCCGGCCACACAGCAAGTCCTGCGTCATGAGCCTGCGGTAGGCTGCTGCCGGACCGGGCCGGACCTTGGCAGGCCGCTGACCACTGGCCAGCAGGCCGGCGCCAGGACGACCCCCCACCCGGCCCCACCCCACCCCGGCGCTCTGGGTCGCACGATACTCGGCGGACAAAACGGAGCGCCACGCCAAACTTTTTTACGGGCCATTTCTTTGCTTGCCGCATAAAGGAAAGAGAGAGAACGTGCTGACTTTTTCCCGCCCTCCGTCGGCTAAATGTGTGTGTGTGTGTGTGTGTGTGTGTCTTTTCCCCTTCTTTTTTTTGACGATGGGGGTTGGTAGTACAACGAGATGCTTCTGGCTCCTGCCTCCACCGAGGGACACGTCACATGGCAAAGTCCCTGTGGACATCTAACGAAACAGTCTCGTGCAGCCCTTTCCAAAAGTTGAGAGACCGGCATGATTTGAACCGCGGACCTGTCGGTCGGCGACCACCGGTCCACTCACCGCTTACCCCACCCGGCTACTGGGCCGCGATGGCCGCGCCGTCCCAGTACTCTGCCCGCTGTCGCGCTCAGAAAATATTCTTTTTATACGCGACGACAATGAAGGCAGAGGCCGAAGAAGGAAAAGGACGTAACCATTTTAAAAAATGTGTCCGTCGCAGTAAAACCCACATCACGCTCTCGGAATAAACTCTGTCAAAATTGGATCATTGGGCGTTGGGCGGATGTCCGGACTGGGCCTCGCTGGGTTTTACGGGGGCATTTCTTTCAATTCTCTTCGCTGGCAGGGACCGCTGGCGGACCCGAATATAAAACCGGCCGAAGTAAGGAGGCGTGTGTGTGTGTGTGTGTGTGTGTGTGTGTGCCGTGCCCGGCCGTGCCAGACCTGTGGCGGAGAGAGAGAGAGAGAGCAGCGCGCGCTCCGCTGAGGCTGGTACCACCTTACATTTGCTAAACTCCCTGCGTTTTTATGTAGCTCAAAAGAGCAATTTTATTCTTCTCTGTGCCGCATTCGTACCAACATTCCCTCACACGTTATTCTCACACAACAAAATTATTTCACTTCAACACCAGAACGAGTCTGGCCTAGAAGCGTTCTCCATGCCTGCCTTGTTTTCTCCTATCACGGAGGGGTCGGCTATCATCGGGAGCGTTGCTCCCTTCTCAGCCCTTTGGGACGCGTTCACGACCGTGGCCCGTGTGCTGACGCGTGCTGCCGGGTGCCGCTGCAGCCCCCCCCCCCCCCCAACGCCACACTCACCTTCTCACTGTTTTCGCTCGCTCCCCCTCCCGCAGATAAAGTCTGACAACCCTTATACCCACGCGGCAGGCGGCCGTAAGAAACGCCGTCCCCGCCGGTCCCCACGCCCGCGCCGAGCGCTGTCCGTATATACGGCCGCTGGAGGCGCTGCGGGGGCGCGTCTTTTACTACCCCCCCCCCCCCCCAAGAGCAGAGCAGCAGGGCGGTGCCAGGTGAAGTTAGTTGTCTAGCGCAGCAGCAGCAGCAGCAGCAGCAGCAGCACTGGGGGTCGGATGCAGAGGTCGCGCCTCGCCGCGCCGCAACTCTGACCGCCAGCCGCCAAGGGGCAGGGCCGGCGGGGCGGGGCGTGGCGGGGCGGGGCGGGGCGGGGCGGGGCGGGGCGGGGCGGGGGCCGCGGCAGGGCTAGCGGTGCGCGTCCCGCCTCTACCTCGCC